>CM035841.1:83975492-84025937 GCA_020510985.1 Pholidichthys leucotaenia
TCAGCTGGATAACACTTGGTTCTACATTTCTGTTGCATTTTCCAGCCCCGATCTGACAGCTGTGTGTTATTTGCGAGCATTTGTATCCAAAAAAACACCCAGGCGAAATTTATTTTCTTCAAGTTCAGTATGTTTAGATGACTGTTACTCAGTGGCAGGAGCACTTAGAGAGATTATGACTGTTTTGCCAAAAAATTCAAAGTGTTTTCTTTTAAATGAGACCAACCCCATGAAGATGCTGCAAAGGGTTGAAGAACAGCTTTTGATTTACTTTGGGTACGTTATTTTTTGGCGTTTTTAGGGAAATTGGCCAGAGTGCAAGGGGTTAAAAAAAAATCTCTGAGAAAAGCTATAACGAGTTATTATTCTGCATTAATAGAAGAGAACAAGAATAATCCCAGGTTTCTTTTCAGTACTGTAGCAAGGCTGACAAAGAGTCAGGACTCTGTCTATCCTAGCATTCCCTTCGATCTTACTAGTCAGGACATTATGAACTTTTTCAATAATTCAATTCAATTTCAATTCAATTCAATTCAATTCAACTTTATTTATATAGTGCCATTTCACAACAACAGTCATCTCATAGCACTATCAACTGTAGGGGGAACCCCCACAGTTGCAGAAAGACCCCAGCAATCAGGCGATCCCCTGTGAGCAAGCACTTGGCGACGGTGGAGAGGAAAAACTCCCTTTTAACAGGAAGAAACCTCCAGCAGAACCAGGCTCAGGGAGGGGCAGTCATCTGCTGCGACTGGCTGGGGGGTGAGGGGATAGAGAAGAAGAAAAGAACAGACATGTAGAGAGCAAACAGCACGATGGGGACTCAATCTATGGGAGAGAACAAACAAATGTTAATGACCAGCAAAAAAAATATTTCATTGAGAGTGAGAAAAGGAGTGAGGCCCAGTGCATTACTGGAGGTCCCCCGGCTGACTAAACCTATTAGCAGCATAACTAAGGGAGGGTTCAGAAACACATGATCCCTCCCTAATTGTAGGCTATATCAAAAAGGTAGGTTTTAGCCCTATTCTTAAAAACAGAGATTGAGTCTGACTCCCGAATCCAGATTGGCAGCTGATTCCACAGGAGAGGAGCTTGATAACTGAAGGCTCTGCCTCCCATTGTACTTTTGGAGAGTCTAGGTATTACAAGTAATCCTGCATTTTGGGAGCGTAGTGCTCTGTTAGGATAATACGGTAGTATCAGATCTTTTAAATAAAAAGGAGCCTGATTGTTTAGAGCTTTGTAAGTAAGAAGAAGGATTTTAAACTTAATTCTAAACTCTATGGGAAGCCAATGAAGGGAGGCCAGAACCGAAGAGATATGATCTCTCTTTCTAGTACCTGTTAAAACTCTTGCTGCAGCATTTTGGATCAGCTGAAGACTTTTGAGATGTTTTAGGACAGCCTGATAATAAAGAATTACAATAATCTAATCTCGAGCTAACAAAAGCGTGGATCAGTTTCTCAGCATCACTCTGAGACAAGATGCTCCTAATCTTGGCAATATTACGCAAAAGATAGAAGGCAGTCTTAGAAACAAATTTAATATGTGAATTGAAGGACAAATCCTGATCAAAAATAACTCCAAGCTTCCTCACAGAGCTATTAAGAGAAAGAGTAACCGCATCCAAACTGAAAGTTTGATTTGGAAAGGAATTTCTAAGGTTTTTTGGACCAACAAGAATGACTTCAGTCTTATCTGAATTTAATAGCAGGAAATTACAAGTCATCCAAGCTTTGATTTCCTTAAGACAGGCTTCTAACTTGGCTAATTGATTACTATCATCTGGCTTCATTGACAGGTATAATTGTGTGTCATCAGCATAACAATGAAAATGTATACAGTGCTTTCTAATAACGTTGCCTAACGGAAGCATATATAAACTAAAAAGAGTAGGGCCTAGCACAGATCCCTGTGGAACTCCATGAGTGAGCTTTGAGTTGAAAGAAAACTCATTATTTACATGAACAAACTGGAACCTATCAGATAAATAAGATCTAAACCACTGCAACGAAGTTCCATTAAGTCCAACATAGTGTTCTAATCTATCAAGTAGAATATTATGATCGATAGTATCAAAAGCTGCACTAAGGTCTAAAAGGACAAGTACAGAAACTAGTCCATTATCAGATGCAATGAGGAGGTCGTTAGTGACCTTCGCTAAGGCTGTTTCAGTACTATGATGGATTCTAAGCCCAGACTGAAACTCTTCAAGTAAACCATTTCCCTGCAGGTGGTCAAATAATTGCGTAGCAACAACTCTTTCTAAGATTTTTGAAATGAAAGGGAGATTAGAGATTGGTCTATAGTTAGCTAAAGCTCCTGGATCTAGCGTTGGCTTTTTGAGTAAGGGTTTAATTACAGCTGTTTTAAAAGCCTGCGGTACATGGCCTAAAGTTAATGAAGAATTGATTATATGAAGAATAAGGCTACCAATAAGTGGGAAGACTTCTTTAAATAACCTGGTAGGAATAGGGTCTAAAAGACAAGTTGAAGGTTTGGATGAGGAAACCATTTTGTCTAACTCACAAAGGTCGATTGGAGTAAACTCATCAAGACAGACATCAATAGATGGAGTTGTAGTAGTTACAGTATTTAAGTTAACTGTGGGAAGAATCTTATTGATTTTATCTCTGATGGATGAAATTTTATTATTGAAAAAGTTCATAAAGTCCTGACTAGTAAGCTCTAAGGGAATGCTAGGATTGACAGAGTCCTGACTCTTTGTCAACCTGGCTACAGTACTGAAAAGAAACATGGGATTATTCTTGTTCTCTTCTATTAATGCAGAGTAATAACTCGTTCTAGCTTTTCTAAGAGATTTTTTATAAATTAAAAGATGATTTCTCCAAGCTAAATAGATTTCATCTAAATTAGTGGAGCACCATTTTCTTTCTAATTGACGAGTCTTCTGTTTTAAGCTACGAGTTTCTGTGTTGAACCAAGGAGTTAGAAATCTCTGATTAGACTTTTTCTTTTTTAAGGGGGCCACCAAGTCTAGAGTCTGATGCAGAGAAGCTGAAACACTATCCACCATGTTATCAATTACAGAAGGAGCAAGCTGTCTATAGCTTATTTCCGTTGTGTTGACACATGGCATAGAGGAAACAATCTGCATAAATTTGGTAACAGCATCATCTGAGAGGCATCTACTGTAATAATATTTTTCTTTAGGAGCCAAATAGTCAGAAATAGTAAAATCAAAGGTTAACAGACAATGGTCTGACAGTACAGGGTTATGAGGAGACACTACAAGATTTTCTATTTCTTTTTTTTTTTATTTAAGTTTTTGTAAAGGGTATACAGGTCATTACAGCATTGCATTGTTTACATTTTCATCACACGTTCCCTTATTTTTTGCTATTTGACAACATTGGTAGGATAGTTATTACAACACCCCCCCTTTTTTTTTTAAAGTGAAAGAAAAAGTGAAATTAAAGAGAATTAAATAAAAAAAACAAATAAACAAACAAACAGAACAGCAAAAAACAAACAAACAGAAAATTAAGTAATTAAAAGTAAAAGAGCATCGGAGTAGCGTTGGAACAAAGAGCGGGACCATCATTGAAATGGTATTTGTCAAAGATTAGATCTAATGGAAGACACATATGTGATCCAGGGTTGCCAAAAGCTCATGAACCCATCCATGTCCTGTCTCAGTGCGAATGTCAACTTTTCCATCGAGTAAATGTCTTGAATCATGTTAATCCAATCTTCAGGTGTAGGACAGTCCTTCAGCATCCATTTTTTAGTTAGGGCTTTTTTACTTGCCAATATTAAAACATTGAATAAGTATTTATCTCCTCGTCTTTCCAGTGAGTCTGGTAGTAAACCCAAATACAAAGTTACAAAAGAAAAGGGAACTGTTATTTTGAATATTTTCCCCAATATTGTCTGTACATTGGTCCAATATTGGTGGATAACTGGGCATGACCAAAACACATGAAAATGATTTGCAGTCTTTTCACCACACAAGTGGTGAAAATATGGTGAGGATCATGTTCTTTGACTTCTCCAGTGCTTTCAACACCATCCAACCGATGATCCTGAAGGACAAGCTGCTGCGCGCAGGGGTGGACCAGCACCTGTCATCATGGATCCTGGACTACCTCACGAACCGGCCTCAGTTTGTGAGAACCCGGGACTGTGTGTCCGACACGATCATCAGTAGCACGGGGGCCCCCCAGGGAACGGTGCTGGCTCCCTTCCTGTTCACTCTTTATACTGCGGACTTCTCACACAACACAACACACTGCCATCTACAGAAGTTCTCTGATGACTCTGCGATCGTTGGCCTCATCTCCAATGGAGATGAAGCTGAGTACAGAGGGCTTATCCAGGACTTCGTGGACTGGTGCCATCGGAACTGCCTCCAGATCAACGCGAGGAAAACTAAGGAGCTGGTGGTGGACTGCCGCAGGCATGGGCAGCCCCTCACAGTACCAGTAAATATACAGGGAACAGACATCGAGATGGTGACATCCTATAAGTACCTGGGTATTCATCTGAACAATAAACTAGACTGGTCACACAATACTGATGCACTCTACAAGAAGGGACAGCGCAGGCTGTTCCTGCTGAGGAGACTCGGGTCTTTTGGTGTACAAGGGGTGCTGCTGAAGTCATTCTATGACACGGTGGTGGCATCAGCCATCACTTTTGGAGTGGTCTGCTGGGGCAGTGGCATTACTGCAGCCGATAGGAAGAGACTGAACAAACTGATTAAGAAAGCTAGCTCTGTCCTGGGGCAGCGCCTTGATCCGATGGAGGAGATAGGAGAGAGAAGGACGGTGGCTAAACTGTCATCTCTGCTGGAGTCCGAGTTCCACCCTATGCAGGACATACTGGATGCACTGAGGAGCTCATTTAGCAGCAGACTACATCATCCCAGGTGCACAACCGAGAGGTTTCGTAGGTCCTTCCTACCAACGGCTGTCAGACTGTACAACCTAAGCAGGGCTGCTCGCAGAGATAGCAAAAAGACGTAACAAACTAATAGTTTTTTGAATGCAAAAGATGCAATAGACTTACACAATGGTCCCCTCCGGCATACAACTAGGAACATACCGGTCGCTATGGAGGGTGAGAATATGTATGGGCACATAATCATACCATGTAGGATAACTAAGTAGACGGTTATGCTGTTTCATTCCATCTAGCAACAATGCTCTGCACTGTGTGTGTTTATATATTTGCATATTTATTCCATCTAGCTACAATGCTCAGCACTGGGTGTGTTTATATATTTATATATCTACATATTATTCCATCTAGCTACATTGCTCCGCACTGTGTGTGTTTATATACTTGCATATTTATTCCACCTAGCTGCAATGCTCCGTACTGTGGGTGTTTATATATTTACATATTTATTCCATCTAGCTACAATGCTCTGCACTGTGTGTTCATATGTTCATATATGTATTCCATCCAGCTGCAGTGCTCTGCACTGTGTGTCTGTGTGTGTGTGTATATATATATATTTTATAGTAATACGTACATATGTTTATTGGCTGCTCTTGCTTGCTTGTTTTTTTTCTTGCCTTCTGATTGTTGCTCTGAGTGTTGCTATCCCTGTGCTGTTGCAATCCTGGAATTTCCCCGTTGTGGGACTAATAAAGGCTTATCTTATCTTATCTTATCTTAAGTGCCAACAGTTCAACCCCTTATGGGTAAATTTGTTTTGTGCAGGTGTTCTGAAAAATCTTACCAAGTTTTTCCATCCAAATTCTCTCCACTGCAGGGATGAGGTACTTTTCCATTGCTGTCTATTTAGCTTTTCCCATATTTCTAATTGTAAAGTGAAATTCCCCTTTTTCCCATCTCTCTTTTATATATGATGTGCTGTCTCCTTTTAAGTCTTGAAGACCTTGGTATATTTTAGAAATGTATCTGATCCCTGGGATCCCTTTATATGCCATTAAGAAGACCTTCAGAACACCTGACTGGGCCCTTTCCAAATCCTCCTTTTTAAGTATATTGTTTATGTGGTGTCTAAGCTGAAAGAACCTGTAAAGATCTTGATTTATTAGACCTTGTTTTTTCAAATCTTCAAAACTTCTTAAAGTTTGCCCCTTAAAAAAATCGTAATATTTTAGCCCTTTCTCTTTCCACTCTTTAAATCTAGTGTCTGTTTTATCGGGGGTAAAGTCTTGATCATAGGCAATCCATTGCAGAAGTCGATAGGGCTCTTTAGCTTGATTCTCTCTGACTATCTTAAACCAAATTTTTAGTGGGGTCTCTATCCACGGGTTAGTGTTATTCAAGAGTTTAGGTAAGGCATTGTTCCCTATTATCGCCTGTAGGGGGATGTCACTTGTTATTTGGCATTCCATCTCCTTCCATTGTGCAGTGTAGACTGGGTTACATATCTCTACTAAAGTTTTAATTTGTGCAGCTATAAAATAGTCCCTGATATTTGGCAGCGTGAGCCCACCTTTGTCTTTGTTTAGCTGTAGGGTTCTATATCTGATTCTAGGTCTCTTGCCCTGCCATATGAATCTTGAGATCCTTCTGTCCAGCTCCTGCCATGTTTTTTTGGGAGGTTCTACCGGTATTGTTTGGAAAAGGTGTAGAAGACGTGGAAGTATATTCATTTTGACTGCTTCAATTCTTTGTGCAGTACCTAAGAATGGTATCATATTCCATCTTGCTAGGTCAGATTTTATTTTTGTCACCAGTGGATCATAGTTTAGTGTTATAATTTTGTCGAGTTGTTTCGGGATATTGACCCCCAGATATTTCATAGATTCCAACTCCCAGTTAGTTTTGAGTTCACTTAGTGAATAATGATTTGGGTCATAGTTGAATGTTAAAACTTGGGTTTTATGCATGTTTAATTTGTACCCCGATAAATCTCCATAGTCTGAAAAAACTGAGATTAGTTCTGTGTCTGGCTGCCCTAGGTATATTAAAATGTCATCAGCAAAGAGTGCTATTTTATGTTCCTTCTGACCAAGTGTAATACCTTGAATTTTTTGATTTTGTCTTATCCATTGGCTCAGAGGTTCTATGAAGATTGGAAAGAGCACTGGAGACAGGGGGCAGCCTTGACGACATCCTCTTTCCAGCTCAAAAGATGATGATAAATTACCATTAATCCTTATTTTAGCTGTTGGTTTTTTTTATATAATGCCTGTATAGTTCTAATGAAGTTGTTATGAAAATTGAAACTGGATAAGATTCTATATAGGAAAGACCAGTCAACCGAATCGAATGCTTTTTCAGCATCTAATCCCAATATGACTGCATTTAAGTTATATTTTTTTATATGATGAATTATGTGTAAAGTGCGTCGAATGTTGTCTTGTGTCTGTCTTTGTCTTATAAAACCTGTTTGGTCTAAGTGAATTGAGTCTGTCAGTATGTTTTCTAACCTTTTGGCAAGGATAATGGTAAAAAGCTTATAGTCCAGATTTAATACACTGATTGGTCTGAAGTTGGAGCATTCTAGTTTATCCTTTACAGGTTTAGGTATAACTGCAATGACCCCTTCTCTCCAGGAGGGGGGGGATTTCCCCTGTGTGGAGGACATAGTTAAATGTTTTCAGGAGGAGAGGAGATAGTTGCTGTTTAAAGGTTTTGTACCATTCTGCTGTATAGCCATCTGCTCCTGGGGATTTGTTAGCTTTAAGTTTCATAATTGCTTTTTCCAATTCTTTAGGTTGTATTTCTGACAGTAGTGTTTTATTTTGTGATTCCGTAAGTTGGGGAAGGTGTAATGTGTTTAGGAATGTCTCGGATGCGTTTTTATGTTTTTTGTGGGAGTATAAGTTCTTGTAGTAATTCTCGAAGCTTTTAAGAATATCCTGAATTCTGAATTTTATTTCCTTTGATACTGGGTCTCTGATTTTGTAGATTGCTCTTTCTATTTGTTGTTTCCGCAATTTATAGGCTAGTAATTTTCCCGATTTACTGCCTGCTTCATAGTGTTTTTGTTTCAGAAATGTAAGTTTCTTCTGGATTTCTATTGTGTAGTTCTCATTTATTTGATTTTTAATTTCTTTAATCTTGAGCGAGCCATTAGAATGAGTGTTGTCTTTGTGTTCTTTTTCTAGGTTCTTGAGTTCTGACTCTAGTGTGATTAGTTTTTCTTGTCTCAGTTTCTTTTGGGTTGCCAGTTTTGCAATAATTTTCCCCTTATTACAGCTTTGCACGCATCCCACAGTATTAAAGGGGATACTTCTCCATTATCGTTTTCTTCCAAATATCTGAAAATATCTGATTCCAATTCATCTTTCAGTGGTCCTTTCAGGACATTTGAATTCAACCTCCAGGAAAATGTATTATTTGTGTATTTTTGGATGTTTAAGTCCATATAGATCGGACTGTGGTCAGAGAGATCCATCAGTCCTATTTTACATGTTTTTACTCTTCCAATGTCTCAATTAAACATAAAAAAGTAATCAATCCTTGAGTAAGATGAATGTGGCGTTGAATAAAAAGTATAATCTTTTACATTGGGGTTGAATTCCCTCCATACGTCACAGATTCCCATTTCTTTTAGTAGCATCCGAGTTTTCCTATTTTGAGTGTTATTTTGATGTGAAGAATTACCTGTTGCATCCCAGTATGGATTCAGTCTTAGATTGAAGTCTCCACCACATATCACTAAACCTTGGGCTTTAGTTATCATTAGGTCGAATACATTTTTATAAAATTTCCATTTAGCCCCTGGTGGTGCATATACATTCAGCAGGGTGATATCTTCTCCCTCTAGCCGCCCAATTACCAAACTGTACCTCCCTTCTTTATCTTTGTGTTCTGATTTTTTTTCAAATGTAATTTTGGTTGATATCAATGTCGCTACTCCCCTCCTCCTCCCTGATTTATATGAAGATGAAGAGATCATTTTAAACCCTTGTCTATTGAGTTTAGTGTGTTCCACGTCTGTTAGGTGGGTTTCTTGTAAAAATATTATTTCTGCTTTGTCTTTTTTCATTTTGCGTAGAATCTTGGATCTTTTAACTGGATTCAGGATCCCTTTTACATTATATGAGGCTATTTTGGTTACACCCTGTTTCTCCATTGTATTTTCTTATTTAGTATAACAGTGTGGTGGCCCTCTTTTTTGCTACTCAGAAACTGAAAGAACATTAAGAACTTAAAAAACATTAAGAACATAGTGTACGAAACTTTAAAACAAAAAACTGTCAAAAAAACTTCCTGAGCTGGGGTCTCTTTAAAGACCCTGTAAGAGCCCTGATGGAGTGTAGGCTCTGAGGGAAATTCGTCAAACTCTGTTACGTGTTGAGGGCCCTCTCTTACCCCTGTAAGTTGTCCCATGTTTTTAACGTGAATTTCAGATCCCAATCTGAATTTGTAATGATTTTTTTTTTTTTATGCCTATACCCTATGAGATTGTGTGCACCCTCCCACCCCCATCACAGCAAGCATTCACTCTAATACAGTATTTGTTAGTGTGGAGAGAACATGTGGGTCATTGTTACATTTCTATTTTAACAAGATTTTTTTTTTCCCTTTAAATTAAGAAGACATTTGTTTCTAATGCTATAACTGCTCCATGAAAGGTTTTACCATATGCTGATTCTGCATCTCCTTTAATGTTTGTTACCTTGTAGGAGGGGAGATGGAAGTGCAGAATGACTGAAAAGAAAAAAAAACAAAAAACAAAAAGGTCGCTATTCCTTCCTGGAACTGGAAAGCTTATCTTTGTAGCTCTGGGGCTGGGTTTCCCGCTGCTGGCCCGTGGATTTTGAAGGTCTCTGAGTGGACCACGTTTGAGCTCTGATCTTCTCGCTCAGATTCGCTGTGGGTTTAAACACCGTTACCGGGAGCCCTCTTCTTGCCATGTCAATTGTTGCTTCTTCCGCTGAATTATAAAGACATGACTCTTCACCGTAAAAGACCCTTAACTTCGCTGGAAATGGCGTCTGAAAGCGTAGATTCTTTTCCCGTAGAACCTTTTTGGCGTCGTTATATTCCCGTCGCTTTTTAAGAACCTCAGGGGCGTAATCGTGCTCCACGAAGACTTTTCTCTCTTGATGCATAAATCCTTTTTTCTGCCAAGCCCGTCTTACAACCTCTTGTTTTATTTTGAAATCGGAGAATCTTACCACCACCGAACGCGGGGGCGCTTCTGCCGCTGGCTTTGCGGCTAATGTACGATGGGCCTTTTCTATCTTCAAATCGGTGGTTTGTGGAATATCCAACTTCTCTCTCAATAAGGATTCCACGCATTCCGCCACTGTGTTGAAACTATCTTCAGCTCCTTCTTTCAGACCGTGAATTCTGATGTTATCTCGTCTCTGTCTTCCTTCTTGGTCGGTTAGCTTAGCCTCCAGCCTTGACTGTTTTCTGTGTAAATCCAGCATAGAATCTTCAAGCACTTTTACTCTTTCTTCAGCTTCCAAGATTCGGTTTTCGGCCTGGTCCATTCTGCTGTTCGTCCTTTTTAGTTCCTCTCTGAATTCATGAAATTCGGCCCGAAATCGTCGTAATTCATCAAATAGCGATTTCAAGCTAATCTTTTTGTTAGCTAGGTCCAGCTCCTCGTCTCCTGAACGGAGGTCCTCCGGTTCAGATTCTGCGGCCGCTGCGCGTCCTGACCTGGGGAATGTCAGTTTCTTCTGTTTTTGGTTAGGCATGGTGTTTTTGTCTTTTGATTTTTATTCTTCCAAAAATCCGTTAAGTCTGATTTTGAAGATGTTTTCCTTGGATTGGGTCTGGGAGGTTCACCGTTAAGTTGCTATCACCATGGCGTCCAGACCGGAAGTCAAGATTTTCTATTTCTATGCCATATGTCAGAACAAGGTCCAATGTATGGTGGAGGTAATGAGTAGAATTTCCTACTTTCTGAGAAAACCCAATCGAGTCTAATATTGAATTAAATGCCACATCAAGGCAGTCACTATCTACATCCACATGTATATTAAAGTCCCCTACTATAATTATTCTATCAGATTTCAGCACTAAATCAGCTAAGAAATCAGCAAATTCGGATAAAAATTCTGAGTAGGTTGATGGGGGACGATAAACTATGGCAAATAAAATTGGGTTTAACCTAAAATTGCTAAAGTGCCCAATACTGAGGACCAGGCCCTCAAAGGAATTATAACATGTTTTTTGCTTTACATTAACTAGTAATTTGGAATGGTAAATTGTTGCTACTCCTCCTCCATGACCAGAACTTCTGGGATTTTGACAGTTTAAATAACCAGAGGGAGTTGATTCATTTAAACCAACATAATCCTCTTGCCCTAACCAAGTCTCTGTAAGGGAAATTAAATCAATCTGATGATCAATTAACAGATCATGGACTAACAGAGACTTGGGAGTTAGAGACCTAATATTTAATAAACCACATTTAATTTTTAAATTATGAGGAGGAACAGAGGCCAATTCATTCAATATAGAGGCTTTATGTTTAATTTGAGTTTTACCAATATTTTGCTTTATCACTTTGAGATGCTTATGCATTATATTTTTATTTACTTTGGAGGGAGCAGACAACGATTCTCTGATGGGGAAGACAGGGGCTAAGCTGAGGGGTGGCGGATGAAGAGGAGCTGCAGAGAGGCGTGATAGACTGCGACTCTGCTTCCTGGTCCCAACTCTGAGTAGTCAAGGTTTTGGAAATTTGGATAAAAAAGATGCCAGATTGTTAGATAAATGAGAAGCACCATCCAAAGTGGGATGAATGCTGTCTCATCTCATAAGACCAGGTTTTCCCCCAAAAGAGCTCCAATTGTCAATGTAGCCCACGTCAATTTTTGGACACCACACAGACAGACAGCGGTTCAAGGATGACGAGCGGCTAAGCATGTCATCACTGGTCAGATTGGGGAAGGGCCCAGAGAATACTACAGTGGCTGACATCGTTTTTGCAAACTCACACACCGATTCTATATTAAGTTTCGTGACTTCCGACTGCCGGAGACGGATGTCATTAATGCCGGCGTGAATAACAATTGTGGAGTATTTACAGTTACTTTTAGCCAGCATTTTCAAATTTGACTCGATGTCGCCTGCTCTGGCCGCAGGAATGCATTGGACTATGGCCGCTGGAGTCTCTAGGTTCATGTTTCTGACTACAGAGTCGCCAATGATCAGAGTTTTTTCCTCAGCGGGTGTGTCGCTGAGCGGGAAAAAACGATTAGAAACGTGAACAGGTTGGTGGTGTACCGGGGCTTTGCGACTAGGCTTCCTTCTCACCGTCACCCACCCAGTCTCCTCACTGCTGAGGAGAGCCGGGGAACCGCTGACAGGGGGGCCTAAGCTAGCTAGCTCCGCTGCAGCTAATGGGCGTCCGTCGAGATTAACTGGCGCAGACGGTGTTTCAATGCAGCGGAGCCGGGATTCCAAATCAGACAACCTCGCCTCGAGCGCCTCAAAAAGACAACATTTATTACATTTACCGTTATTGTGGTATATATTACTCATATATTCCATACCTACATTTGTTAGAGCATGTGGAAATGTTTGGGACAGAATATACAAAGGAACTTCACACCTCTGAAAGGGACAAAGGAATCTCACCGCTGTGTGAAGACCAGCGACTTCACAGGACGCGGCGGCAACAGACCTGACACCTTCACCCCCTAAGGCCAGGAGAGGTTTTCCCATCACCTCCCAAAACGAAGGGAGGAGTTAACAGGACTAATGGGGGATTTAGATAACGGGGGATTTCAGCTTGTGTTTTGCATGTCTTTGATGTGTGCCTGTATTTAACCAGCGAGCTGGGCAGAAATCTTTCTCTTTTGCCTTCTGCCAAGCTCTGCACCAGATGAGACTAGATAGAAGAGTTGTTCATTAAAGACTCTGTTTTTGATACAAACCGCCTCATCATTCCAGCTCTTCTACACTGGTGACCTTGACGCGAGTATGGATCGGAGGCGTTCTTCAAGCAACTCATCCGTGGCGACTCTGGCATTTGCCACCGACAACGCAGACGAGGGAACAAGCGGACAGCTGTTTCCCCCGGCAGAGGGCACTGAGAGAGCTCAACCGAGCTCCAGCACCGCCGTGAGAGCCGAGGCAACGCACTCTCACCCGGCGGGCACAACAGTGATGATGTGTGCGAACGCCGTCGCTGTCAAACTGCCAGATTTCTGGTGAGAAGACCCGGCCTCCTGGTTTCATCAAGCTGAAGCCCAGTTCATACTGGCGGGCATCACAGCAGATGATACTAAATTTTATCACATCGTCTCCAAACTCGACTCCGCCACTTCGAGGTGTGTGCGGAGCTTGATCCAGCGACCACCGGCCCGGGACAAGTATGAGACACTCAAGGCGACCATCGTGGCGAATTATGTCCCATCAGCGGAGGAAAGAGCCGAAAAGATCCTGGCGGTCTACGGCCACAGAGGGGGCAATCCAAAGGCCCTCATGGAGGACTTGCTGCAGCTCAAGGAGGAGGATAATGATAATTTCCTTTTCCAATTCATTTTTCTCAGCACGCTACCACCACACACGAGAGGGACACTCGCCAGTATGAAGTGCAACAATCATCAGGACTTCCGCACACTGGCCAACGAGGCTTATCGGCTCGTCAACGCCTGCAGAGAACTGACACCCACAGCGGCATCCGCAGACCTCAAGACCGACACCCCGAGCCTGGGAGAGCCACAACCCACGGAGCAGACTCAACCCACGGTGACAGCGGCACGGCCCAAGCGCAACAAACAGAATGACGTCTGTTATTATCACCACCGCTTCGCCGAGAAAGCCCGAAAATGTGTTCCTCCCTGCAAGTTTACGATGTCGGGAAACGCCAAAGCCGAGAGCCGTTAACGGCAGTGGTTCTCGGCGAGAAAAACAAGCTGTTATACGTGACGGATAGACACACAGGCAAGCAGTTCCTCATCGACACGGGAGCTCAGCTGAGTTTCGTCATGCCCTCCCACGCAGATCGAGCCATGGGCACCCGGGGCAATGGAGCAGTGGCAGCCAACGGTTCTGACATCGACACGTTCGGGGAAAAGAGCCTGCACCTCCTCATTCACGGCCGCAGCTACAGATGGACATTTGTTGTAGCGGCGGTGAGTTTTAACTTGTTAGGCACTGATTTTCTGTGTGCACATGGGTTATTAGTTGATCTGGCAAATAGGCGCCTGGTTAATGCACTTTCTTTTGCTTCTATTCCATGCTCAGCTCGAGTCTCTCCACCACCTGTGCAGGCAAACGTCACCACGGCAGGAGGTAAGTTTGAGCAACTCCTCACCCAATTTCCAGCACTCACAACCCCCAAATTTTCAGCCACTGTAGCCAAACACGGGGTTAAACACTTCATTCCTACAACGGGACCTCCCGTTTTTGCCAAAGCTCGCCGCTTAGACGCGGCCAAGCTCAACATAGCAAGGGACGAGTTTGCAGCTCTCGAAAAATTGGGTACTGTTAAACGCTCGAAAAGCCCTTGGGCTTCGCCGCTTCACATGGTTCCGAAATCCGACGGTTCTTGGAGACCGTGCGGAGATTACCGCAGATTAAACAACGCTACAGCGCATGACCGCTACCCAATCCCTCACATACAGGATTTTTCACTACATTTAGCGGGTGCGCGCATTTTTTCAAAAATAGACTTAGTCCACGGTTATCACCAAGTCCCAGTCCGGGCTGAAGACATTCCTAAAACAGCGGTTATAACCCCTTTCGGCCTTTTTGAATTCCTGCGAATGCCTTTCGGCCTCATAGGCGCTGCTCAGACTTTTCAACGTTGATGGACGCAGTCTTACGCGACCTCCCCTTTGTTTTCGTCTACCTCGATGACATGCTGGTAGCCAGCTCATCTGAGGAAGAGCACGAGCAGCATCTCACCACCGTTTTTCAGAGGCTAGAAGAGCACGGATTAATAATCAATCCAGCCAAATGCAAATTTGGCGTATCGCAAATTGATTTTTTGGGACATAGAGTCTCCCCGAAAGGGGCAGTTCCGCTTCCAGACAAAATTCATGCGATAGAAGGTTTTCCACGGCCCCAAACGGTCAAATCACTACAGGAATTTTTGGGGATGGTTAATTTTTACAACCGTTTCCTCCCTCATGCAGCTCAGCTCATGCAGCCCCTGTATGACGCGCTCAAAAAAAAGAAAGCTTCCAACGCGGTCGAATGGACCCCAGAACGCGAACGCGCTTTTGCGGAAGTTAAAAATGCCCTAGCTAACGCCACAATGTTAGTCCATCCAGATCCCTCGGCCCGCATTGCTCTAACCACAGATGCTTCAGACTTGGCCATAGGGGCAGTTGTAGAACAACTTGTCAAGGGGGTCTGGCAACCTTTAGCATTCTTTAGCAAATCGCTAAACCCGACGGAACGCAAATACAGCACTTTTGACAGGGAGCTGCTGGCGCTCCATTTGTCCATCCGCCACTTCCAGTTTTGGTTAGAAGGGCGGAGTTTCACGGCTTTTGTGGACCATAAACCGCTCACTTTCACTATGGCTAAAATTTCAGAACCTTGGTCGGGCAGACAACAAAGACAGCTGGCTGCGATTTCAGAGTTCACCACAGACATTCGACATGTTGCGGGCAAACTTAACGTAGTAGTGGACTGTCTCTCTCGTGCTGTGGCACCGCCAGAGCGCGAGGAGACAGATTACATTGCCTCAGCAGCTGAGCTTTTCTCTAACACAAACACATATGCAGCACCTATCCATGAAGGGATAGATTATGCAGCCATGGCGGAAGAACAAGGTAGTGATGCGGACGTGCGCGCGCTCCTGTCTGGACCAACAGGGTTAAGGCTGGAGAAAAAAGGGTTGCGCGACGGCGTGCCCTCCCTAATATGCGATGTTTCAACCGGCCGACCTCGACCGTTAGTACCGGCTGCTTGGCGCCGCCGTATTTTCGACGCAATTCACTCCCTCGCGCATCCAGGTGTGCGCGCCTCGGTCAAAATGGTTGCCGAAAAGTTTGTGTGGCCAGGCCTGCGCAAAAACGTAAAAGAATGGGCAAAAACTTGCATTCCTTGTCAGCGTGCCAAAGTACACAAACACACAAAAGCCCCTCTGGAGCCTTTTCCCATCCCTGCTAGAAGGTTCGACCACATTCACGTCGACCTCGTGGGACCACTGCCTTCCTCCCAGGGTTTCACACACCTGCTAACAATGATAGACCACACCACGCGCTGGCCAGAGGCAGACCCTTTAGTGGCAACTACAGCGGAGGAAGTCGCTCGCGTTTTTCTAACAAATTGGGTGGCACGTTTCGGCATCCCATCAGACATCACGTCAGATAGGGGACCTCAATTTGTCTCAGAGCTCTGGTCAGCCATGTCCAACAGTTTAGGGGCAACAATTCACCGCACCACCGCTTATCACCCTCAGGCTAATGGGTTATGCGAGCGTTTTCACAGGTCCCTAAAGGCCGCCCTCAGAGCCTCATTAACGGACACAAATTGGGTAAATAAACTTCCCTGGGTTTTATTGGGGTTGTGTGCGGCACCTAAAGAGGATTTAGACGCTTCCCCTGCAGAATTAGTCTTTGCTCAGCCTATCAGACTACCAGGTGAATTTTTACCAGAAAACCCGGAACCAGGGCATCTCCCAGTCCCAAGGTTTTTAGGCAGTAACAGACAGGACTCTCTCCACGGTCCAGTTCATCACTCCTTTCCACGAGTTTTTGTTCCTCAAACTTTAAAAAACGCCGAGTTTGTTTTTGTTAAGCATGAAGCCCTTAAACCAACGTTACGCCCAGTATACGATGGCCCGTTCAGAGTGCTGGAAAATGGTGACAAACACTTTGTGCTTGATTATGGGGATAGAAATGAAACGGTCAGCATTGACAGACTCAAACCTGCCTTCTTGTTGAGAGACGAACCTGCACAGCTGGCTCGAGCACCTCGGCGAGGTAGACCCCCCAAGGAAAAAGTCTCAGCCCCCAGGCAGGGAACAAATAATCTCTCTCCTTCCCACACTGCAGATTCCTCACAAGAAGGTCCCAGCAGGACGCCTAAACCCACCTACAGCAGCTTTGGGAGAAGATTGAAACCCAGACTGCGCAGGGACTGATTACACCACTCTGCAATTTTTTTTTTTCTCGCTAATTGTGCCGCAACAGTTTAGGACTGACTTATGATTATACTATGCTGTTATGTTTTCACTGAACTCTCTTAGGAGCATGGCTGCTTAAAAGTTCTTCTGTGGCAACAGCTGTAACACGTAGTATGTCTTAGTAATTATCCTAGACTGTGAATCTTTCTGTGTCCTTTCATAGTTGTTTGGGGGGCCTGTGGTATATATTACTCATATATTCCATACCTACATTTGTTAGAGCATGTGGAAATGTTTGGGACAGAATATACAAAGGAACTTCACACCTCTGAAAGGGACAAAGGAATCTCACCGCCGTGTGAAGACCAACGACTTCACAGGACGCGGCAACAGACCTGACACCTTCACCCCCTAAGGCCAGGAGAGGTTTTCCCATCACCTCCCAAGACGAAGGGAGGAGTTAACAGGACTAATGGGGGATTTAGATAACGGGGGATTTCAGCTTGTGTTTTGCATGTCTTTGATGTGTGCCTGTATTTAACCAGCGAGCTTGGCAGAAATCTTTCTCTTTTGCCTTCTGCCAAGCTCTGCACCAGATGAGACTAGATAGAAGAGTTGTTCATTAAAGACTCTGTTTTTGATACAAACCGCCTCATCATTCCAGCTCTTCTACAGTTATCACTAAAAGAGGCAGAGGTGTAGCTAAACATCTGACAGAAAGAGCACACCAGAGGAGGAGAGGAAAGCGAGCTAGTAGCCATAGCTAGTGGCTAGCTAGTGGATGGAGAGCAACCCACACAGGCAGACAGCAAAACAGGAAGTGTCGATACGTTACCACAAGGAAGTGACGATCCCAGATCCCCTGATCCCAGATCCCAGATCCCCAATAATAAAATTTCATCTATCAGAGATAAAATCAGTCAGATCCTTCCCACCGTTAACTTGAATACAGTAACTACTACAACTCCTTCAGTTGATATCTGTTTGGATGAGTTTACTCCAATTGACCTTTTAGAGTTAGAGAAAATAATTCCTCATCCAAGCCTTCAACTTGTCTTTTAGACCCTATTCCTACCAGGTTATTTAAAGAAGTCTTCCCATTTATTGGTAGCTTTATTCTTCAAATAATCAATTCTTCATTAACTTTAGGCCATGTACCGCAGGCTTTTAAAACTGCTGTAATTAAACCCTTACTCAAAAAGCCAACGCTGGATCCAGGAGTTTTAGCTAACTATAGATCAATCTCTAATCTCCCTTTCATTTCATAAATCTTAGAGTTGTTGCTACGCAGTTATTTGACCACTTGCAGGGAAATGGTTTATTTGAGGAGTTTCATTCTGGGTTTAGAATCCATCATAGTACTGAAACAGCCTTAGTGAAGGTGACTAATGACCTCCATATCGCATCTGATAATGGACTTGTTTCTGTACTTGTCCTTTTAGACCTTAGTGCAGCTTTTGATACTATCGATCATCATATTTTACTTGATAGATTAGAACACCATGTTGGACTTAATGGAACTTCGTTGCAGTGGTTTATATCTTATTTATCTGATAGCCTTCAGTTTGTTTATGTCAATGAGTTTTCTTTCAACTCAAAGCTCAGTCATGGAGTTCCACAGGAATCAGTGCTAGGCCCTATTCTTTTTAGTTTATATATGCTTCCGCTAGGCAACATTATTAGAAAGCACTGTATACATTTTCATTGTTATGCAGACGACACAAAATTATACCTGTCAGTGAAGCCAAGTGACAGTAACCAATTAGCCAAGTTAGAGGCCTGTCTTAAGGAAATCAAAGTTTGATGACTTGTAATTTCCTGCTATTAAATTCAGGTAAGACTGAAGTCATTTTTGATGGTCCAAAAAACCTTAGAAATACCTTTCCAAATTAAACTCTTAGTTTGGATGTGGTTACTCTTTCTCTGAATAGTCCTGAGAGGAACCTTGGAGTTATTTTTGATCAAGATCTGTCTTTCAATTCACATGTTAAATTCGTTTCTAAGACTGCCTTCTATCATTTATGTATTATTGCCAAGATTAGGAGCATCTTGTCTCAGAGTGATGCTGAGAAATTAATCCACGCTTTTGTTAGCTCTAGATTAGATTATTGTAACTCTTTATTATCAGGTTGTCCAAAAACATCTTTAAAAAGTCTTCAGTTGATCCAAAATGCTGCAGCAAGAGTTTTAACAGGTACTAGAAAGAGAGATCATATCTCTCCGGTTCTGGCCTCCCTTCACTGGTGTCCCATAGAGTCTAGAATTAAGTTTAAAATCCTTCTTCTCACTTTAAATGCTCTAAATAATCAGGCCCCTTTTTATTGAAAAGATCTGATACTACCCTATTATCCTCACAGAGCACTAGGCTCCTAAAATGCTGGATTACTTGGAATACCTATAATCTCCAAAAGTACAATGGGAGGCAGAGCTTTCAGTTATCAAGTTCCTTTCCTGTGGAACCAGCTTCCAATCTGGATTTGGGAGTCAGACTTGATCTCTGTTTTTACGAACAGGGTGAAAACCTTCCTTTTTTGATATAGCCTATAATTAGGGAGGGATCATGTGCCCCTGAACCCTCCCTTAGTTATGCTGCTAATAGGTTTAGACAGCCGGGGGACCTCCAATAATGCACTGGGCTTCACTCCTTTCTTCATCCTCAATGAAATATTTTTGCTGGTCATTAATATCTGTTTGTTCTCTCCCACAGGTTTTTGTGTGTCGGGCCAGGTATTGGCTTGCTTGCTACTGGATAACCATGAAAACTGGTACTACCTGTCTCATTGGTCAGGCTGTCAGCGATTCATCCGGCATCCCCGCCCTTCTGAGGGCGTGGAGGGTGAAACAGGGCATCCTGGCAGAACTAAAAACAACATCTGCCACAGGTCTGTGGTGGACCACTCCTAGTTACACAGGGTGAGACTGGACATCCTGGCAGATAAACACATCTGTCGCAAGGTCTGTGGTGGACTGTGCCAGTTGGTGCATTGTGACATGCACTACACAAAGAGCAGAGATAAACAAACTTATCATCTGGTCAGTCACTGCAACAAATACTGGAGTCAGTTTGCCTTGGCTTGTCCTTGCCACTGACAATACCTTTATCTGCCAAGAATGTCCTGCTAGTCCAGCAAAAGCTAGCAGTACTCAAATACTTAGCAAGCAGTTTCATGAAATGGTCAATCAGAAAGCAACTCATACCGGCTTGGACGTCGCCCGGGCTTACAAGGTCCACGGTGATCTGTTCACACTCCAACAGGCAGCAAAAAGTAAGCTAAGAGCAGGAAGCCAAAAGAAGAAGAAAACAGCAGCCTTGTGTGTAGCAGAATGGAATGTACACACTCTGTTGGACAGAACAACATCACAGTACCCAGAAAGACAGACCGCACTTGTGGCCCTGGAAATGAACAGGTACAATGTAGACATAGCTTCACTTAGTGAAACAAGATTGCCTGGATATGACAGCTTGGAAGACCATGTGTACATCTTCTTTTGGAGTGGGAGATCAACTCAAGAAAGGAGAGAAGCAGGAGTGGGCTTTGCAGTTAGAAAGGAGATAGCAACAATGCTTGATGAGGAACTGGTGCCAATCAATGACAGGATAATGACTATGAGACTCCCACTACAGCGGAAGATGTAAGCCACACTCATCAGTGTGGCATCAGTTTGGCATACATATACACTGATGAGTGTATGCCACACTCATCAGTGTATATGCCCCAACAATGACCAACACAGAGGAGGTGAAGGAAGATTTCTACAGTGATTTACGTGAGATTATCAGGAGTGTACCGACTGATGACAGGCTGATACTCGTTGGAGATTTTAATGCCAGAGTTGGTTCGGACACTGAGAAATGGAAAGGAGTGCTAGGCAGTCATGGAGTAGGCAAGTGCAATGCTAATGGAGAACTTCTACTTGCACTATGTTCAGAGTACAACCTTGTGATAACCAACACTCTATTTATGCACAAGGACACAAATAAGAAGACATGGAGGCACCCAAGATCCAAGCACTGGCACTTATTAGACTACATCATAGTCAGGCAGAGAGACATAAGGGATGTATTGGACACCAGAGCAATGAGAGGTGCGGACTGTGGTACTGATCATGTTATGCTGAGATCTAGATTAAGGATTTGGAGACGAAAACAGCACTGCAGGATGGGTGCGAAGCCACCATGGAAGCTAGACACTAGTGCACTGAAAGGCCAAAAGAAGCAGGAAGAACTTACACAGGAAATGGATGAAAACTTGAAAGACTGGGACAGCAACAACTCAGAGAATGACATAGAAGAGAAATGGGCAACACTGAAGGATACGGTGTAGCAGACCACAAGTGATATATTAGGCTACCCTGAGAGGAAACATCAAGATTTGTTTGATGAGCATGAGGAACACCTGAAGAAACTACTAGAAGTGAGGAATGCAGCTAGGCAGGAAAACCTACAGTGTTACACAAGGTCGAAGAAGAAGAAGAAATACTCAAAGGTTCAGAGTGAGCTACAGAAGAACATCAGAGAGATTAAGTCCAACTGGTAGGATGAAAAAACGGAGAATCTTCAAACTGCAGCAGACAGAAAGGACATGAAAACATTCTTCACAGGTTTGAGAGAAATCTACTGCTCTAAACCAAGAGGATTGATCCAACTAAAGGCTATGGATGGTGAAATGGTTTTGCAGGAGAAAGACAAGATCCTGGACAGATTTGCAGACCACTTTGACCAACTACTAAACAACCCTGGAGATCTCACTGAAGAGGCTAAAGAAGTTCTAGTGCAGCGACCAGCTGTATCAAGTCTGGATGAACCACCAAATTTTGATGAACTAATGGCAGCTATGAGGACAACACAGGATGGTAAAGCTCCAGGAAGGGATGGAATTCCAGCAGAAGTGTGGAAATTTGGTGGTGTTCAGCTGACCAACTGCCTGCACAAGCTCATCCAAGGGATATGGGATGCCCAGAAAGTACCTCAAGACTGGAAGGATGCAAGTATTGTGCCTTTGTTCAAGAAAGGTGACAGGAAGGATTGTGGAAATTACCGAGGTATATCACTGCTATCCACTGTTGGCAAGATTCTCTCACGTGTACTACTTGACGGACTCAGTGAACACATCTCGCAGAATGTACTACTGGAAACCCAGTGCAGCTTTAGAAGTGGAAGAAGTACAATGGACATAATTTTCTGCTTGAAACAGGTTCAAGAAAAGTGTATCGAACAGAACATGCCGCTTTATGTAGTCTTCATAGGCTTCAGTAAAGCCTTTGATACTGTTTCGCGACAAGGACTTTGGCAGGTACTCAAGAAATATGGTTGTACAGAGAAGTTTGTCAGCCTGATTGAGGCACTCCATACAGGTATGCAAGCAAATGTGGCAATGAGTGGTTCAGTATCTAAAGACTTTTCAGTAAGCAATGAGGTGAAACAAGGGTGTGTGCTGGCACCTACACTCTTCTCGCTATATCTGGCGGCCATGCTTGAGGTGGCCTTCAAAGACACTTCAGAAGGAGTATACATTCAAACAAGGAAAGAAGCAGACTTGTTCAATGTGGCACAGTTTAAAGCCAAGAGTAAGACATTGATAAAGGTAGTAAGAGAAATGCTCTTTGCCGACGACAGTGCTCTCGTTGCACACAGCGTGGAAGATATGCAATCTTTAGTGGAGAAATTTGCAAGAGCAGCTAGCCAATTCAGCCTCCAAATCAACATCAAAAAGACAGAGTGCCTTTATCAACCACCAAAGTTCCAGTTATCAACATCAGTACCAGAAGAGATCAGCATTGGTACAGAGCCACTAGTCAAGTGCAAGACTTTCAAGTACCTAGGGAGCACTCTTTCAGAGAATGCTAGGCTGGAGGATGAACTATCTCTCAGAATGGGAAGAGCGAGCGCTGTGTTTGGAAACTTGAGGGAGAGGCTGTGGAACAATCGACATGTCTCTATCCATGTGAAATGCAAAGTGTACAGAGCGACAGTACTGGCTACTCTATTGTACGGTGCTGAAACTTGGACTGTCTACAGAGTGCAGGTGAAGAAACTATGCGTACATAATGAGACACCTTCGAGCCATAATGAACATCTCATGGAAAGACAAGATAACCAACATAGAAGTGTTGAAACGAGCTGGTCTACCATCAATGGAGGACATGCTAATACAGATGAACCTGACATGGTACGGACATGTTGAGAGGATGGACCACCAGCGTCTCCCTCGGCAGTTACTCTACTCACAGTTATGTGAGGACAAACGCAATCAGGGTAGACCAAGGCTCAGATTTAAAGACACTGTAAAAAGAAACTTGAAGAAGTTGGACATAGACAGGAGTTCCTGGCAGCGGAAGGCTAAGGACAGAGCTGTGTGGAGGAATCTGATCAGACCTAAATGAAACAGTCATTGTCGCCCACGACAGACTGCTATGATGATGTTCTCTCCCATGGATTTAGTTCCCGTCGTGCTGTTTGCTGTCTTCATGTCTGCTCTTTTTTTCTTCTCTATCCCCTCACCCCCCAGCCAGTCGCAGCGGATGACTGCCCCTCCCTGAACCTTGTTCTGCTGGAGGTTTCTTCCTGCTAAAGGAGAGTTTTTCCTCTCCACCATCACCAAGAGCTTGCTCATAGGGGATCACCTGATTGCTGGGGTCTTTCTGCAATTGTGGGGGTTTTCCCTACAGTTGAAAGTGCTATGAGATGACTGTTGTTGTGAAATGGCGCTATATAAATAAAGTTGAATTGAATGAACACACAATTTTTTTTCACATTGTTTCAACATTTCTCTAACAATGAAGGTGGGGTAGTCTGCCCTTTCCTTCTGCTGAGTGAGGGGATTGTTCTGCCCCTGGTAGGTCACTCAGGCATCTGAGAATACCTTCTATCTAATGAAAAAGTCCTTAAGGTACCTTGGGGGTTTCCTCTCCTTTGAGGGAAACCTCTTCTCTTCTGGAAGACTCTGTGGTGACTCCGAAGCTTGTGGATCAGAGTCACTGGTCTTTGTGATGTTTTCAGGTGGATCAGAAATCTATGTACTTGCCGCTTCCTCACTAGCTGTTGGTAGGGTCACAAGATGACTTCTATTGCGACGCAAAGTCCCGTTTCATGTCTCAGCCATGTAAGATCAAGGTGCGTCTGTGTTGGCTTTTGCTACTCCTTTCTCCTTCATATCTGAGACCCACAAAGAATCGCCTGGATTCAGTTCTGAAAGACAATGACCTCTGTGTCTGATGTTGTAGTTTGTTCTTTCTCTTTGTTCCCTGTTCTTCAGCTCAGTGATGTTTGTCCATCCTTGATCCAAAGAACATGGGAGTATTGGTAGTGTGGTGCGTATTTTCCTTCCCATTAATAATTTTACTCAGCTTTGGCGTCCATTGGCAAGTGGTGTAACGCGATATGCCATAAGGGATAAATATGGGTCTTTTCCCATCTTCAGCATACTTTTCACTATGCACACTGCTCTTTCAGCCTCCCCATTACTTTGAGGGTATGTTGGGCTGGAAGTGGAATGAACAAAGCCCCAGTCTTTAGCAAACTTGTGGAAAATTTCTGCTGAAAACTGTGGTCCATTATCCGTCCTCATCTCTGATGGAATGCCATGCCGTGCAAATATAGACTTACAGTGATCTATCACAGAGGCTGCTTTGGTGGATAACAATTTAGCAACTTCAATATACCTTGAAAAATAATCCACGATGATTAGATGCTGACTGTTGTTCCACTCGAATAAATCAGCACCAAGCATTTCCCAGGGTCTGGTTGGGAATTCAGTTGGAAGCAATGTTTCTCTGTGATTCAGTCATTTTTTTGCACATGTTTCACATCCCTCCACCAGCTGCTGGAGTTGAGAGCTTTGTCCTGGCCACCATACAAACTGTTTTGTTCTCTCACAACATTTTGTCATTCCTTGATGACCTGTATGAAACTTTTCCGGAATCTCTGTGTGTAAAGACTTCGAGATCACTAAGCGTGTGCCTTTCAATAGCTGTCCATTCTCAATAGTCAAATCTCCTGCATGTTGATGGTAAGGGTCCTGGAATGTGATATTTATCTGTCCAACCATCCCTGCAGTATTTCTTTATTTGTTGAAGGACCTCACCTTTGTCTTGATACTCTCTGATTCATTGCAATTTTTGTTCTGTTGCGGGCAAACATGACATCACTTGATGTGCACAAAGGTTAATCTCCCTTTCCAGATTTTTGTCACCTGTCTCTTTTTCTGGCACACTAGACAGCACATCAGCCATTGTTATACGTTTGCCTGGAATGTGTGAAACCTTGTATAGTATCTCACAAAAGTGAGTACACCGCTCACATTTTTCAAAATATTTTATTATATCTTTTCATGGGACAACGCTGAAGATATGACACTATGACACAATGTAAAGTAGTCAGTGTAGAGCTTGTGCAACAGTGTAAATTTGCTGTCCCCTCAAAATAACTCAACACACAGCCATTAATGTCTAAACCGTTGGCAACAAAAGTGAGTACACCCCTTAGTGAAAATGTCCAAATTGTGCCCAATAAGATAAGATAAGATAAGATAAGATAAGCCTTTATTAGTCCCACAACGGGGAAATTCCAGGATTGCAACAGCACAGGGATAGCAACACTCAGAGCAACAATCAGAAGGCAAGAAAAAAAACAAGCAAGCAAGAGCAGCTAATAAACATATGTACGTATTACTATAAAATATATATATATACACACACACACAGACACACAGTGCAGAGCATTGTAGCTGGATGGAATAAATATATGAATATATGAACACACAGTGCAGAGCATTGTAGCTAGATGGAATAAATATGTAAATATATAAACACCCACAGTACGGAGCATTGCAGCTAGGTGGAATAAATATGCAAGTATATAAACACACACAGTGCGGAGCAATGTAGCTAGATGGAATAATATGTAGATATATAAATATATAAACACCCACAGTACGGAGCATTGTAGCTAGATGGAATAAATATGCAAATATATAAACACACACAGTGCAGAGCATTGTTGCTAGATGGAATGAAACAGCATAACCGTCTACTTAGTTATCCTACATGGTATGATTATGTGCCCATACATATTCTCACCCTCCATAGCGACCGGTATGTTCCTAGTTGTATGCCGGAGAGGACCATTGTGTAAGTCTATTGCATCTTTTGCATTCAAAAAACTATTAGTTTGTTACGTCTTTTTGCTATCTCTGCGAGCAGCCCTGCTTAGGTTGTACAGTCTGACAGCCGTTGGTAGGAAGGACCTACGAAACCTCTCGGTTGTGCACCTGGGATGATGTAGTCTGCTGCTAAATGAGCTCCTCAGTGCATTCAGTATGTCCTGCATAGGGTGGAACTCGGACTCCAGCAGAGATGACAGTTTAGCCACCGTCCTTCTCTCTCCTATCTCCCCCATCGGATCAAGGCGCTGCCCCAGGACAGAGCTAGCTTTCTTAATCAGTTTGTTCAGTCTCTTCCTATCGGCTGCAGTAATGCCACTGCCCCAGCAGACCACTCCAAAAGTGATGGCTGATGCCACCACCGTGTCATAGAATGACTTCAGCAGCGCCCCTTGTACACCAAAAGACCTGAGTCTCCTCAGCAGGAACAGCCTGCGCTGTCCCTTCTTGTAGAGTGCATCAGTATTGTGTGACCAGTCTAGTTTATTGTTCAGATGAATACCCAGGTACTTATAGGATGTCACCATCTCGATGTCTGTTCCCTGTATATTTACTGGTACTGTGAGGGGCTGCCCATGCCTGCGGCAGTCCACCACCAGCTCCTTAGTTTTCCTCGCGTTGATCTGGAGGCAGTTCCGATGGCACCAGTCCACGAAGTCCTGGATAAGCCCTCTGTACTCAGCTTCATCTCCATTGGAGATGAGGCCAACGATCGCAGAGTCATCAGAGAACTTCTGTAGATGGCAGTGTGTTGTGTTGTGTGAGAAGTCCGCAGTATAAAGAGTGAACAGGAAGGGAGCCAGCACCGTTCCCTGGGGGGCCCCCGTGCTACTGATGATCGTGTCGGACACACAGTCCCGGGTTCTCACAAACTGAGGCCGGTTCGTGAGGTAGTCCAGGATCCATGATGACAGGTGCTGGTCCACCCCTGCGCGCAGCAGCTTGTCCTTCAGGATCATCGGTTGGATGGTGTTGAAAGCACTGGAGAAGTCAAAGAACATGATCCTCACCATATTCCCGGGCTTCTCCAGGTGGGACAGAGAACGGTGAAGGAGGAAGATCACCGCATCCTCCACCCCAATGCCATGCTGGTAGGCGAACTGGAGTGGATCCATCGCTGGTTCCACCAGGGGGCGGAGGTGAGCAAGGAGCAGTCTCTCCAGGGTCTTCATCAAGTGGGACGTCAAGGCCACCGGTCTGTAGCTGTTCAGGTCTTTGGGGTGGGAAGTTTTTGGTACAGGTACCACACAAGATGTTTTCCACAGCTGTGGTACCCTCCCCAGTTTCAGGCTCATGTTGAAGATATACGTCACAATCCCACACAGCTGGTCTGCACAGGACTTGAGGAGCTTTGCGCTGATGCCGTCCGGTCCCGGCGCCTTCCTCGCCTTGATCTTCCTCAGCTCCGTCCTCACCTGGGTCCTGGTCAGGGTCAGGATGGGGGGCTGTGTGTTGGGAGTGGGGGGGTGTTGGTAGAGTGGGGAGTGGGCAGCAGGACTTGATTTCTTTAGAGGCAGCAGTGGTTGTTGTGCAGTCAGGGGGGAGGGCGGTTGGTCAAATCTATTGAAAAACAGATTCAGGTTGTTCGCCCACTCCCTGCCCCCTGTGGCCTGGGGGGAGGTATTCTGGAGCCCCGAGATGGTTTTGAGGTTTCTCCAGACCCCGCTGATGTCGCTCTGTTGCAGCTTGTCCTCCATCTTCTTCCTGAAGCTGTCCTTGCCTTCTCTGATCTTTCTCCTCAGCTCCCTCTGTACGGACTTCAGCATCTCCCTGTTCCCCGACCTGAAGATCCTCTTCTTCTCTCTCAGAAGTGTTTTTATCTCAGGGTTGATCCAGGGTTTGTTGTTTGAGTGACGCCGTATGGTCTTGGTGGGAACGGATTTGTCCACACAGAAGCTGAGGTAGCCCGTGAAGGTGTGAATGAGGCCATCGATGTCCTCACCATGTGGATCGCAGAGCTGCTTCCAGGCGGTGGCTTCAAAACAGCCCTTTAGGGTGTCCATTGTCTCCTCAGACCATAACTCCACAGTGTGCATGGCCGGAGGTTGTCTGTGCACTAGGGGTTTGTACACCGGCCGGAGATGAACCAAGTTGTGATCCGATCTCCCGAGTGGGGGTAGTTGTGATGAGGTGTACGCCTCCTTAGTGTTTGCGTAGAATAAATCCAGTGTTTTATTGTCTCTAGTGTGGCATGTGACATACTGGGTGAACGTGGGTAGAATGGGAGACAGTGAAACATGGTTGAAATCGCCTGAGATGAGGAGAAGAGCATCTGGGTGTTCTGTCTGCAGCCTGCTGGTTACTGAATGGATGACGTCACGTGCTGTCCCAGCGTTCGCCGTCGGATTTGCATAAACAACAATGCAGATCACGTGTGAGTGTTCTCTCGGGAGATATGTAGGCCTCATGCTAACAGCTAGCAACTCAATGTCTTTGCTGCAGTGTCGTTGTTTAACAGTGATATGTCCCGGTCTGCACCAGTTGTTGTTAACATACATGATCACTCCACCGCCCCTAGTTTTGCCACTGTCTGGTGTTCGGTCAGCTCGTATCATGTGAAAACCCTCCAGCTCAATGTTAGCATCTGCTGCTAGTTCAGTTAGCCACGTCTCAGTAAACAAAAGGAGAGAGCACTCCCGGTATGTGCTATCATAACGGGAGATAGCCGCTAGCTCATCTAACTTTCCCAGTATCGACCGTACATTTCCCATGACAACAGATGGAAGGGAGGGTCTGTACCTTATATTTTTTGTCCTCCGCCTTACTCCAGCCCGGCAGCCGCGGCGTTTTCGCCTCAGTTCACTCGGTATGTCGAGTTTTTCCAATGGGACCGGGTGGCGGTTGAATGCTAGCAGCTGTTCTCTGCTGTATCGTATCCTGCTATAGACAGTGGCTCCGTCCACCGGCTCAGGAGACATTTAGGACGATCTGTGTGTCCGTGATATAAGTGGGGTGAAAAAAAAAAAAAAAAAAAAGACGGATCAGAAGAGAGAGGAAGGGAAAAAGACTCGGAATCGAGCCGCTGTTGCAAAAGGCAGCCGACTCGTGTGGCGCCGAGAGAAAGAATGAATTAGCCAATTAGCCATTTTCCCTCCCGTGTATCATGTGATGTGACTCGTTAGTGTTACAAGGTCTCAGGTGTGAATGTGGAGCAGGTGCATTAAATTTGGTGTTATCGCTCTCATACTTTCTCATACTGGTCACTGGAAGTTCAACATGGCATCTCATGACAAAGAACTCTGAGGATCTGAAAAAAGATTTATTGCTCGACATAAGGATGGCCTAGGCTACAAGAAGATTGCTAACACCCTGAAACTGAACTACAGCATGGTGGCCAACACCATACAGCGGTTTAACAGGACAGGTTCCACTCAGAACAGGCCTCGCCATGGTCGACCAAAGAAGTTGAGTGCACGTGCTCAGTGTCATATCCAGAGGTTGTCTTTTGAAAATAGATGTATGAGTGCTGCCAGCATTGCTGCAGAGATTGAAGGGGTGTGTGTGTGTGTGGGGGGGGGGGGGGTCAGCCTGTGAGTGCTCAGACCATACACCGTACATTGCATCAAATTGATCTGCATGGCTGTCATCCCAGAACGAAGCCCCTTTTAAAGATGATGCACAAGAAAGCCCGTAAACAGTTTGCTGAAGACAAGCAGACTAAAGACATGGATTACTGGAACCATGTCCTGTGGTCTGATGAGACCAAGATAAACTTACTTAATTCAGATGGTGTTGAGTGTGTGTGGCGGAAACCAGGTGAGGAGTACAAAGACAAATGTGTCTTGCCTACAGTCAAGCATGGTGGTGGGAGTGTCATGGTTTGGGGCTGCATGAGTGCTGTTGGCACTGGGGAGCTACAGTTCATTGAGGGAACCATGAATGCCAACATGTACTGTGACATACTGAAGCAGAGCATGATCCCCTCCCTTTGGAAACTGGGCCACAGTGTTATGACCCAAGCGCGGGTTCTGATCGCGCTCGGGTTAAGTTATGTTTTGCTGCCAGTCTTGACAGTGGCGGGCTGTATTCTGGCCTCACCGGGCTCTTATTGTGAAAGTGCTCGGTGGGGCTTCCGCCTGTCAACGGCCGGTCAGCTGATTGTAATTACCGCCGTTAGTGCTTCGCCTTTTTAAGCCCGGCACTGGCGGCAGTAAGATGCAGCAGTGTCAGTCGTTTTCCGTCTGAGCTACGGATGCTTTGGACTGTTACCTACCTCGTCTGTCTGTGGTTGACCGTCGCTTCCCCTGGACCAGTAAGTGAGCTGTTAGCCTTACCCCTCCCGGTGAGAGTAGACCTCTGTGTGTCTCTGCCTCAGCAGCCTGTGTAGTCATTACTCCATCAACCTTGCCTGTGTATGACCGTCTCCTCCTATGGACCTGTAAGAGAGCTGTTTAGCCTTACGCCTCCGGATGTGTGTAGACTTATGTGTCATTGCCCCTGCATCTTGTGTTGTTATTTTTCACCGTAATAAAACTCACTGAAACTCACTGGTGACTGTGTGGCGTCTTATGGTGGCTCACGAGGGCCACCGCATGACAGTACACTGCTGCCAAAACGGCGTTTACGGTGACGCCAACCCGAGACGCAATTCACCAGTGGGTTCGAGTTTTTGGACATTTGCTTTTTGCTGTCTGGGTACTGTGTATGTGAGGAATGCCGTCGCGGAGGGGCCGCGTTTGGAGTCCGAGCCACGAGCTGACAGGTGTTCTGGAAGTCGTGGATGAGCTGCTCATCTCCGCTTCCTTGCTGGATTATGACCACGGCATACACTGGTACCTGGACGCTGCCGAAGATGTTCTTTGTCATCTCTCTCCCCGCTACGCCGACCACCCGGAAGTCGACGCGAGGAGGGAAGACATCGCCGCGCAACGCGAAATATTCCTGATGATGGAGGAGGAACGCAGCATGAAGCAGGAGAAGAGGCACTCCTGCTCTTTGCCTACGGATCCTGATCCTGTCCTCGATCCGTTTCAGGAGTTCGCACCATCTGGGGGCCGGCGAAGGCGTCGGCACCACGGCCGGGCGCATCTTCGGCAAGCTCCTGCTCCGGATCCAGTTCCGGGCCGCCGGGATGACCCCCTCAATAAGCCAGCTGCTGTGAGTGAGCTGAGTCCTGTGCCGGTGGGCTCCGTCCATGGGTCCTTTTTTACCACCCAGCGAGCGAGGGAAGGAGCAATGTCCGCTACAGCTGATACCATCCTCCCTCCGGGAGACAGGCAAGTCCAATTTCACTGTCCTATTTATCATAGTGATCCATCTTGTCTGACTCCTGGGGGTGAAGCTCGGGGTTCGCAGCTCCCTGAGTTTCTTTCCCCAGCTGTAGCCATTTGTACTAAACCTGCTGCCTCTGTGTCTCCTCCTGCTGAGCGGTCCTCGGCGTTAGTCCCACGCCGTCAAACGAGGGGGAGGCCTGTGGCTCTGGGAAATATCCCGGCCCTGCAGCCTTGCTTTGGACAGAGGAGGAGAACGGACTGCAGTGAGGAGCCAGAGCTGACGGGAGAGCGTCCCCAGGGTTCCTCAGGGATGCAGCCCGAGTCAGCAGGTCGAGGGTCCTCTGCCCCCATGCCATACGGGTTATTGGCGTGGACGCCAGCGCGTGAGGATCCAGCTGCAGAGACCATCAGGCCAGCTGTGGAACCCGACGCAGCCGAGTGGGAGCCCGACGACGAGCGTCTTCCTGAACCTGGATCGGCAAAGTCCTGGACGGCTCCAGAGCCCGAGTGCAGGCAAGTGCTCTTCCTTGTTTTCCTGTATGGTGTGTTAGAGCATTTTTGCCTGCCTCATGGGGAGGCGAGCGAGGGGCAGCCGTCTGCTGCACCCGAGCTCGTCTCGCTGGGCTCTGGCGCTGCCGGTGGAACTGATCCCGGTCCTCTCCTGTTCTTTGAGCACCTCCACAGCGTTACCGGTCCGGAGCCAGTCAAGGTCACGGGACTGGGGGTTCCAGGTTCGGGGATGGAGGTCGTCGCCGGTGCCGTCCTGACCCAGTCGGGGTCCGACGCGTGGGCCGAGGTGACCCAGTCGGGGTCCGACGTGGGTGCAGCGATGACCCAATCGGGGTCCGACGTGGGTGCAGCGATGACCCAATCGGGGTCCGATGAGGTCCAGTGGGGGTCCAGCGCAGGTGCGGCTGCGACCCAATCAGGATTTGAGGGGGTCCAAGTTTTTGGTTGTCCCCCTCTCAGGAGCCACCAGCTGGGGGCCGTTAGAGGTTTGCGTTTGGCAGACTGGCGCTCTCCTGTCTTGTCGTCTTCAGGCGGGCGGCTGCATGCAATCCCTCCACGGTCCTGGTGGTTGTGGGATGCGGGTCGGCCACCCGGGGAACTGCTTCGTGCGCTCGGCGTCTTGGGTTGGCCACCCAATAAACTGTGTTTGCTACGGGGTGACCTGGTTCGGCCACCAGAGGACTTGTTTCTGGGGGCCTGGGACTGGGGCAGGCCACCTGATCATGTACTGTGTTTGTGGGACTATCTGTGGGCCCATACGGTGCCTAGTCATGTCAAGTACGTTTAGCAATTTTTTTTTGTTGTTTCATGTAGTCATAGTCAAGTCAAAGCAATTTTAGATTGCCTCATGTTTCTTTTTTTTGAAAGCCACAGTCTAGTCATAGTCAAGTCAAAGCAATTTTAGATTGCCCCATGTTTTTTTTGAAGGCCACAGTTTAGTCATAGACAAGTTTTGTCAAAACAATTTTAGATTGCCTCATGTTTCTTTTTTTTGAAAGCCACAGTCTAGTCATAGTCAAGTTATGTCAAAGCAATTTTAGATTGCCTCATGGTTTTTTGTTTTTTTTTGAGAGCCACAGTCTAGCCATAGCCAAGTTATGTCAAAGCAATTTTAGATTGCTCCATGTGTGTTTGTATGTATTTCTGGTTTTGTTTGTGTTTAGGTTGCCTCATGTGTTTTTGAAAGTCACAGTCTAGTCTTAGTCACGTTATCGTGTGTTTCCATGTATTTCTTGTTCCATAGTTATCGTGTGTTTCCATGTATTATTTTTTTGTTCCATAGTTATTGTGTGTTTCCATGTATTTCTTGTTCCATAGTTATCATGTACTGAGGTTGTTTGGGAGTATGATTTTGGCATGTTAAGTTTGTATTTTTGAAGAGATCCTTACTTTGAGTTCTTTACCATGTGGGGTTATGTATTTTGGAGTTAGACGAGTTGTCTGTGGTCCCTGTGGGAAGACGTTCGGTGTCAGGTGCTTATGCTCTTTATGGTTTTGTATCCCTTGTATTTTTAGTCCTGTCTTGTTTTTTCTGGTTTCGTCATTGTTCTGGGTGGAATTGATGGATATGTCAGTTGATGTAATCCTCTTCCTTTTGGTTTTGGGTCTTGTTCAGGGGTTGGTTCTCTCCCTCCGCATCTGTCCCCCAACCTCCCACCCTGGGGGGGGGGGGGGCAGGGTGGTTCCTTGGGGCGTTCGGAGTCCGCCCGTGGAGGGAGGGTACTGTTATGACCCGAGCGCGGGTTCTGATCGCGCTCGGGCTAAGTTATGTTTCACTGCCGGCCTTTGACAGTTGCGGACTGTATTCTGGCCTCACCGGGCTCTTATTGTGAAAGTGCTCGGTGGGGCTTCCGCCTGTCAACGGCCGGTCAGCTGATTGTAATTACCGTCGTTAGTGCTTCGCCTTTTTAAGCCCGGCACTGGCGGCGGTAAGACGCAGCAGTGTCAGTCGTTCTACGTCTGAGCTACGGATGCTCTGGACTGTTACCTACCTCGTCTGTCTGTGGTTGACCGTCTCTTCCCCTGGACCAGTAAGTGAGCTGTTAGCCTTACCCCTCCCGGTGAGAGTAGACCTCTGTGTGTCTCTGCCTCAGCAGCCTGTGTAGTCATTACTCCATCAACCTTGCCTGTGTATGACCGTCTCCTCCTATGGACCTGTAAGTGAGCTGTTTAGCCTTACGCCTCCGGATGTGTGTAGACTTATGTGTCATTGCCCCTGCATCTTGTGTTGTTATTTTTCACCGTAATAAAACTCACTGAAATTCACTGGTGACTGTGTGGCGTCTTATGGTGGCTCGCGAGGGCCACCACATGACACACAGGGCAGTATTCCAACATGATAACGACCCCAAACACCTCCAAGATGACCACTGCTTTGCTAAAGAAACTGAGGGTAAAGGTGATGGACTGGCCAAGCATATCTCCAGACCTAAACCCTATTGAGCATCAGTGGGGCATCCTCAAACAGAAGGTGGAGGAGCGCAAGGTCTCTAACATCCACCAGCTCTGTGATGTCATCATGGAGAAATGAAAGAGGATTCCAGTGGCAACCTGTGAAGCTCTAGTGAACTCCATGGCCAAGAGAATTAAGGCAGTGCTGGAAAATAATCAGAATCAGAATCAGAATCAGCTTTATTGGCCAAGTATGCACAACACATACAAGGAATTTGACTTTGGCTAAAAACTTGCTCTCGTTCAGGTGGAGGATTTAAATAAGATTTAAATAAGGATTCAATGACAACAGAGTATGTACAGTAAATTACAGTCTGTCCACGTTTCTATAAAAGGATGCAAATATATACAGGAATATATGCAGTTATTTACTCAGACTATCCACACTTTGCAGAAATATATGAAAAAATATACAGTCACACAGTATTTCAATGTGAACTCAGATTCAGTGATATAATGTGAATGAAGTAAAAAGCAGTGTGAGAGTTATGTGCAATGTAAGAATGGATGAAAAGTCATGAGTACAGCAACAGGCAGGACTAGGTGAATGTTAGGAGTTCATCAGAGAGATGGCTTGAGGAAAGAAACTGTTCCTGTGACGGGTGGTTTTGACCTTCAGTGATCTGTAACGACGACCAGAAGATAGAAGTTCAAACAGTTTGTGGCCGGGGTGTGACGGGTCAGCACAGATGTTTCCCGCCCGTTTCCTGGTTATGGACCGATATAAGTTCTCAATGGAGGGTAGGTCGGTACCAATGATCCTCTCCGCAGACTTAATGATCCGCTGCAGTCTGGTCTTGTCATGTTTAGTGGCAGATCCAAACCAGACAGTGATGGAAAAGCAGAGGACAGATTGGATGATGGCGATGTAGAAGACAACCAGCAGCTCCTGAAGCAAATCAAACTTCTTGAGCTGACGCAGAAAAAACAACCTCTGCTGGGCCTTTTTCCAGACAGTGTCTATATGGGAGGACCACTTCAGGTTCCGGGAGATTGTGGTACCCAGAAACTTGAAGGAGTCCACATGTGGCTACACAAAATATTGACACTTAGGGCACAATTTGGGCATTTTCACAAGGGGTGTACTCACTTTTGTTGCCAGCAGTTTAGACATGAATGACTGTGTGTTGAGTTACTTTGAGGAGACAGCAAATGTACACTGTTATACAAGCTGTACACTGACTACTTTACATTGTATGAAAGTGTCATATCATCAGTGTTGTCCCATGAAAAGATAAAATATTTGCAAAAATGTGGGGGTGTACTCACTTTTGTGAGATACTGTATGTGTATCTCATCAGTCTCATTCTTAGTCTCTGTACCGTCGGCATTAACTCATCCTGATTCTTTGCTCCCAAAAGTTGTACTCGAGGCTTGTTATCTGTCTCTATATGGAACACAATTCTGACCAGGAAGTCTGAAAATCACTTGCATAACCATGTGATGACTAGGGCTTCTTTCTCAATTTAGCCATATCTTTGTTCGGTGATGGTGAGTGCTCTGGAAGTGTATGCTACTGGTTTTACTGTGCCATCAGTTTGTTTCTGAAGTAGTACTGCTCCAAGTCCATACGAAGATGCTTCAGCAGAAACTGTTGTTTCTGCTTGGGCATTGTAAATTGCTAATCCCTGGGAGTTGCTTAACTCTTGTTTAATGCTGTCAAAGGCTTTCTGCTGTGTATCTCTCCACATCCACATGTTTTTGTTACTCAGCAGCTCTCTCAGTGGTTTGGTCTTTTCTGCTAGAAGGGGCAGGTATTTTCCAAGATGACTGATCGTTCCAAGGAATCTTCTGACTCCACTGAGGCCTGTGGGCTCCTCCAGATTAGTGACTGCTCTCACTTTGTCTGGGTCTGCTCTTACACCATTTCCATCAATGATCTGTCCAGGAATTTGACAGATATTTTTGAAAAATCACGCATTTTTCTTCAGTGTCATGCTTGCTTGCTCCTGTCTTTGAAGAACTGCTAAAAGTCTCTTGTCATGTTGGGCTTGTGTTTCTGCATGAACAAGAACGTCATCAATTTGGCACACAACTCCTTCTAATCCTTCTAGCAGCTGTGACATTCTCTTGGAAATGTTCAGGTGCCGAAGAGATTCCAAAACAGAGCCTTTTAAAGCAATGTCTCCCAATTGGAGTGATAAATGTGGTGAGCAAAGCTGATTCTTTTGGCAGGAGAATTTGCCAAAATCCTGAATTTACATCTAGTTTAGAAAAAACTTTGGCACCTTCCAGCTGTCCTGGAGCGTGTTCTATTGAAGGAAGCATGTGTCTTTCTCTTTTTACAGAGTTGTTCAATTTTGTGAGATCTACACAGATACGTACTTCTTTGTCGCCTGGTTTCAGCACTGGTACCATTCCAGCACACCAGTCTGTTGGCTGCTGTACTTTGGAGATCACACCTTTTGGAAGGAGGGGCAAGGGTCCCCTTCTAGGAGTTGACACAGGAAATGGCTTGGGATCCTCTTTGAGCTCTATCTTATACTCAGCCTGCATTTTTCCTGCCTGTGAATAATTCTGGAAAATGCTGTTTCACTGACTCGACTGTGTTCAGTTGTACTGAGTCTATTCTTGCCACTAACCCCAGACCCACACTTGCTGAACGGCTGAGCAGACCTTGTTTTAACCCTGCTACTATATACACAGGCTTGGTTATTTATTTATTGCTGCCTGTAGTCAACTCTGCTGTCATTTTCCTGACTGCTAGTGGAGACATACCAGCTCCAGTTTTATTTTTGTGGGCTGCAATGTTGGTCTGTGGACTAATGTTAGGTATACACTCTCTAGTAGCATGATTACATCTGCTCCTGTATCTATTTTGAGCTTGCACAGTTGGCCATTTATTTTTACAGGTGTAACCCATGCCTGATCTGTCTCACTGGCTGTTAGTAATCCTAAAAGCACAACAAAGCCCTCATCATCCTTCTCATCACCCATCTGGACTTCTCTGACTGCTCCTGACCTGCACACTCTAGCATAGTGCCCTCTCTTTCTACACTGATCACACTGTGCATCTATGGCTGGGCAAAGTGATTTACAGTGAGAAGGCATCTTGCCACACCTGTTGCATTGTTGCATCTCTTTTACTCCTTTCTTGTTCTTCCATTTAGCCTGATTCCTGCTTTGCTATGCTTGCTTTGTAGCTCCAAAATGTTTTGGTTGTGCTTTAATGTTGTCCACATTGCATGGCTGACTGACTTGAAGTTATTTTTCAGCAAATTCTGCTGCTTTTTCACTAGTTCACTCTGACAAATTTTTGTGACCGCTTTATCCAAGGTCAATTCTGGGTCCATCTGCAGCTGTTCTGAAAGCCTCTTGTCTTGTCGCTTGTCATTTCACTGTGCAGTACTCCATATCCGCAGTGCTCTATTAAGCAGTAAAGAGCTGTGATGAAACTGTCTGCAGTCTCCCCTGCTTCTTGTTGTCTCTGGTTAAATTTTGCTTGTTCCAATATAACATTTCTTCGCACTACAAAATGTGCCTCCAGTTTTGCTCTTAGCATGTTATAATCATTCACATCCTCATCTGTTAATCTCAATGAAGTGATGACATCTTCCGCCTCTTCACCCATGTGTTATATCGTAAAATGACACAGCACAGAGAGCTTCTTGAGGGACATCCAACTCCACTTTATTAGGCCGAACACTCAACTATATACAGAGTGGGCTGTGCCCGCCTGACGTCACCCAGTGGGTGGGCATGGCATCCCGGACACCCATATCTCATACATAACACCATGGTGTAAATGAGAGTATTTACTTGGTTTTCATCTTGCTGCAACTCCAGCCCTGATGCTATTCTGTACCTCTCAAAGTGGTGGATCCACCTCGGCCACTCCTCCGGCCTGCTGAAGTCAAACTTCGGCGGTGGTGTAACTTGAAAACGTTCCATGCTGTCAGGTGGGCCTGCTAGCTTCTCACCTTAGATTAGCCTCACTGCGTCATGGAAAAAAAAGTTTACCGGAACAACATGAGCTCTCTTTCGGTGACATGAGCTGAGCGACTCTCAAGCTTCTTACCGTCTCATGACAGCCCGCTACTGACACCATGTTATGTTATGGTTATTAGCTAACCAAAGAGCATAGACAAAACATGGCTTCTGTTCATGACCAACTCGGTTTATTAATATTTTCTTCTTCATGGCCACATTACAGGAAGTCAACCCCAGTCCACCAACAGGGGCGGGACCTACATTGTGCAACTAACACTTCCCACATCGGCCAGCAGAGATTACCAAAGGAGAATATTGTGGGCTGTATTTTTATAATGGGATGAGAAATGTGTCCGCTAGGAATATTCATTCTAATTTGAGCCGCTAATCAGCCTCAGAGTACAGTAAACATATCAACACTGCAATTAAACTAGTTTAAAAATAAGACTGACACTGGATGAGGGAGAGGACATCCGAGCGCCAGTTGGTCACGCTAATGATATGTATTGACTGATATGTATATCACTATGCTAATGTGCCATGCATTCTCTCTGTCTGTATAACGTGTATAAAAGAGCTTGCTATACATGCCTCAGTAACGCAGTAGCTCACTGAGCTACAAAGCGTGTCTCATTATGTTGGAGGAAATAAAACCTTGTACCCTTCCAGCTCGTTGCATCTTGCCTGCTCTATTACCTCCACACTGGATGGATTAGGATGATATTTTCACCAGAGGTGGTCCTTGGCCTACAGAGGAACCCATAACATTTTGGTGATGATCCAAGAATGCCAAGAAGTGTAATGACAATAAAGTTGAATCTCATCTTATCTCATCTCATACCTCCGCCAAGGCTCTTATATTCTCACAGTGTGCTAGCAAGAATCCTCCAAAACAATACTGGCTAGACTTTGATGCAATTTTCACCAGAACTGGCTCATGGCCTACACATAAACCTGTTACATTTTGGAGGTGATGCATGAGGGATGTGTTATGTCTAGAAATGAGTCGGCGACAGTGGACGTGAACTGAACACACAGTTTATTCATACCACACTTAACTATATACAGATAGGTGGTGCCTCCCCACGTCATGGCCAGTTCACCATGTGATAACGTGATCTACAACGATTCCTCACAGCCAAACACCACATTTATCCCCCCCCCAAAAAAAACCCCCCAAAGAACTTTATACAATTACCTGGGCACCTGGGTAGACTACTGGTATGCCTGCATATTTGAGTGTATTATTCTGCCACTGCTGTCGGTCATGTCCTGGCTACACTCAAGAGTTTATATCAAAAGTTAGTCACAAAGTCCTTTGGCTGGCAGGGTCTCTGCCGAACCCAGGCCGAGTGGCGCTCAGGCTGTGTCACCGCTGCTGGCTCCAGTGGACATTCATCGGGGTTTGTGGGTCTTGCGTCACCAAAGTCCCAGCCTGATCTCATCATGTCCGCAGCTGTCTCCTGACCCAGGGCTGAAGTTAGTGTCACTTTTCTGAGGCGGCTGGCATGGCACCATGATCCATCAGTGAGACAAAAGGTAGCTGTGCCCAACTGTGCTGAGATCTGCATCGGTGTTGTCCAAAATGACTGCAGCTTGTGGGCGTAGTTGGGGCACAGGATCTGAACCCAGTCCAGCACTGCAAGTCCAGGTCACTTTGCTCAGCATTTCTTGGAAAACCTTTGCTTCATTTGTTGTTGTTGTTGTTCAACTACCCTCCCTCTAGGTGAGGACGTCTCCATCGGGGTTGTGACTGATGGGGTGTATAGTCATTCTAGGGGAAGACTTGTCTCGCGTCCAAGCATCAATAGGGCTGGGGAGCTGTAATGTACTAGGGTGCTCTGTAATGTGGCCAAAAACGGGAGCAGATCCTCTAGGTGTGCCCTGAGACCATTTTTGAGTGTCTGATTGAATCTTCCCCCCACCCCCCCCGTTCGCCTGAGGATGGTAGAAGGTGGTTCTTATGTGTTTGATGCCCCTTTCATTCACAAAGGCCTTGAAATCCACTGAGGTGAATAGCAGTCCATGACTGTTGTTATTGCGTCTGGTACGCCCCAGCGGGTGAAGAGAGAGGTGAGGAAATCGGTGACTACATCGGTAATGACTGAGCCGGTGGGAAACACCTTGGGCCATTTTAGTTTATCCATCCATCCATCTTCTACCACTTTTCCAAAGGTTCGGGTCATGGTGGCAGCAGTTCAAGCAGAAAACCCCAGACATCCCTCTCCCCAGCCACCTGCTCCAGCTCTTCAGAGACGATACCAAGGCATTCCCTGATCAGATGCCCAAACCACCTCAACTGGATCCTTTCAATGTGGAGGAGCAGTGGTTCAACTCTGAGCCTCTCCCGGCTGACTGAGCTCCTCACCCTGTCTCTAAGGGTGAGTCCAGCAATCCTATGGAGAAAGCTCATTTAAGCCACTTGTATCTGTGATCTCATTCTTTCGGTCATTATCCAAAGCTCATGACCATAGGTGAGGGTAGGAATGTAGATCGACTGGTAAATCAACATCTTTGCCTTAGACCTCAGCTCCCTTCACCATGACAGACCAGTACAAAGTCTGCATCACTGCAGATGCTGCACCGATCCATCTGTCAATCTCTCGCTCCATTCTTCCCTCAGTCGTGAATAAGACCCTGTGATACTTAAACCCCTCCGCTTCAAGCAGGAACTTGTCCCCAACCCGGAGAGGACAATCCACCTTTTTCAAGCTGAGGACCATGGACTTGGACTTGGAGGTGCTGATTCTCATCCCAGCTGCTTCACACTCAGCAGCAAACCATTCCAGTAAGGCCTGTAGGTCATTGCTGGATGAAGCCAACAGGACAACATTATCTGCAAAGAGCAGAGATGAGATCCTGTGGTCAAAAAGAATGACACCCTCAATTCCTGTGCCTAGAAATCCTGTCCATAAAAATTATGAACAGGATTGGTGATAAAAAGCAGCCCTGGCGGAGTCCAACTCTCTCTGGGAATGAGTCCAACCAAGTGTTGGCAATACGAACCAAACTCTCACAATGGTCAAATGGAGACCAGATTGCCTGTAACAAGTCAGATACCCCATACTCCCGATGCACCCCCCCACAAAAAACCATGAGGGACACGGTCGAATGCCTTCTCCAAGTCCACAAAACACATGTAAACTGGTTGGGCAAACTCCCACAAACCCTCGAGGATTCTCAAGAGGGTAAAGAGCCGGTTCGATGTGCCATGGCTAGGCTGAAAATCACATTGCTCCTTCTGAATCTGAGGTTTGACGAAGGGCCGGACTCTCCTCTCAAGTACCTTGGCATAGACCTTCCCAGGGAGGCTGAAGAGTGTGATCCCTCTAAAGTTGAAACACACCCTCCAATCCCCCTTCTTGAAGAGAGGAACCACCACCCCAGTTTGCCATGCCAAAGGCACTGTCCCCAGCCTCCACGCAATGTTGCAGAGGTGTGTCAACCAGGAGAGCCCTACAACATCCAGGGCCTTGAGGTACTCAGGGTGAATCTTGTCCACCTCCGGGGCCCGGTCACTGAAGAGTTTTTTAACCACGTCGATGACCTCAGTCCCTGTGATGGACGAGTCGTCCCCCTCATCAACAAGCCCTGCTTCCTCTGTGGAAGGCGTGTCAGTGGGATTGAAGAGATCCTCGAAGTATTCCTTCCACCGCCTGATGATATCCCCAGTTGAAGTCACTGCAACTGACTTCAACTTCAGCATTTTAGTTTAGTTTAGTTTAATGTTTATTTGAAATTTGACATTACATACTAATGAGCATTAATACAAATGTAAATATGCCAGATTTAGCAATACTGCTAATTTGCATCTGTAGTTCCCCAGTGGGTCACAAAAACACACAAACAGTCATATATGAGAAGAACATCTGCAATGAAACTGTACAAAGTGGAAGTGTGCAAGAGTTAAGGAGTTACAAAACAAAACAAAACATTCAAATGTCACACAAGTAAAATGCTGTGTATGCGTGCACACACACATACACCCAAGCACCTCACAGCAACAAAAAAAGGCAACAAACAAGAGACGGGGCATATGTGTGTGACACACAGGCACATATATACATATTGTGGAGAAAGGATGCAGGCGAGAAACGAGCTGAACAGCACAAGACTTTATTCTTTCTCCACCAAGAACAGTACAGCAAAAGCGCATCCCTGACTTCTGTGCATCTCTCTTTTATATTTATATTTCATGTATAGAGGCCTGGAACTTCTGTCTATACACACTATGTTTAGTACAAAGCCTGTGTGTCAAATTGGTCTATTGATCCGTCTAGTGCGGTGTGCTGTGTGTCTGTGTGCTTGTCACCTCTCTCTTTCAGCCTCTGCCGCTGGCTAGCTACTGCGAAAAGGAAGCCGAGTGCGTAAGTCTTCCCTGCCAGTACATAGCCTCTCAATAGATAAGCCCTATGCAATGCCTTCTCGTGGTGACACACGTAAACTGAGCACCTTGCGGTCTCAGGCCAAATTGCAAGGGACTCGGAGGAGGTCTGCCCCCAGACATGTGGCATGTCAGGCCCACCAGAGTGTGGACATGTCCTGATGCCCATGAACAGAGCCCCAGCTATGGGTCAAATAGTCTCACTGCCCTGTGAGTGCTAGGGATAGCATAAGGCTAAGGGAATCAACCCTGACAGAAATATCGGAGTGGAGCCCCGTAGGTGGAGTAATGGTCAAATTCTGCCAAGACTCCGGCAACTCCTGGATCCGGTGTCATCTCCAGCCGTCTCGACTACATCCTGCCACTGGAATCTGATGACCCTGGAAGAGAGAGTGAGGCTGACGCTGCACAACTCTCCCTCACTTTAATCCAATTTTCTAGCGCAAGTCTCGTCAATCCGTCAATCCATTTCAAAAGTCCTGTGGCGATGGGCGAGTGGCAAAGCAGCAGATGAGGATACACTGGCAGCTGTAGTCATGGACCTGCACACAGGCGGCTCAGGCCTAATGATCGCTCCTCACTGACAGAAGCAGCAGTGGGATTCGGTGTCTGTCTGAGTGACTGAGCAGCCCGTTTTAGGATTGCACTGCTCACCTCCACAGTCTGAGGAAGGGGATAGAAAAGGTGCCCTAAACATTGCCTGCTTCACAACACCCTGGCCAGCTTACCATGGCTGGAGGGGATCCCACACTAGCGGTAGAAACAACAGAGGAAAGAAAAAAAGGTGACACCACTCAACATTGGCACATGGAATGTGCGCACACTTTTAGACAACCCTGTCAGCTGATCGACCTGAAAGAAGAACAGCTCTAGTTAGCAGGGAACTTGCAAGATACAACATTGGCATCACAGCTCTGTGTGAAAACAGGCTTGCAGAAGAAGGCCAGTTAAATGAGTCGGGAGGTGGATATACATTCTTCTGGAGTGGCCGTAGCAAAGATGAGCGCCGCGAAGCAGGAGTTGGTTTTGCTGTGAGGAACAACCTTGTCAGCAAACTCTCCAGCCTCCCAAAGGGCGTGAATGACCGCCTCATGACAATACAGCTTCCACTGCATGACAGCAAGCAGGCTACTCTCATCAGTGCCTATGCACCAACGATGACAAACCCTGATGAGACTGAAAACAAGTTCTACGAAGAACTTGATGCTCTCCTGTCTACTGTGAAGCACAACAACAAGCTCATATTGCTCAGGGACTTCAATGCCAGAGTAGGACAGGACAGTTCTGCCTGGGAAGGCATCATAGGCAAAAATGGAGTGGGCAAGTGCAATAGCAACGGTCTTCTCCTGCTACAGACCTGTGCCAAACATAGCCTCCTCATCACAAATACTGTCTTCCACCTGCCCACTCGAAACAAAACCTCATGGAGGCACCCCCGCTCCAAACACTGGCACCTCATCGACTATGTCATCATTAGGCAAAAAGATAAGCAGGACGTCAGAGTCACAAAGGCCATGTGTGGTGCTGACTGCTGGACCGACCACAGGCTTACTGTCTCCAGGTTGAAACTGCACATCAGACCTAAGAGAAGGCCACAGGGGGACAAGAACAAAAGCATGAAATGGCTTGATGTGTCCCAACTGAAAACCCACTCCAAGGCTAATGCACTCATGGAAGACCTGGAACGCGAACTTGCAAATCTGAGATTCACAGCCAATGCTGAGAAAGACTGGGTACTGTTTAGGAATACTGTCCACTCATCTGTACAGAAAATCCTGGGCCTCTCAACACGGAAAAAGCATGATTGGTTTGATGAAAATGATGAGGAAATCAAAGCTCTACTAACGGAGAAGCATAGCCTTCATCGTGCCCATCAAAATGATCCTCATCCGTCTCAAAGAAGGTGGCTTTCACCAGCGCACGCAGGACAGTACAACTCAAACTTCGAGAGATGCAAGACTCATGGTTGAGTTCCAAGGCGGATGAAATTCAGGGCTACGCAGACAGGAATGACTCAAAACGATTCTACGAGTCTCTCAATGCCCTGTACAGGACCCAAGCCATCAGGAAGCTCCCCACTTCTGGGCTCAGATGGTTCAACCTTCCTGACAGAGAAGATCCAAATCCTCCAAAGATGGGCTGAACATTTTGAAGGAGTCCTGAACCAGCCTTCTACTATAAACAATGAGGCAATCGACAGGATGTCCCAGGTTGAGATCAGCGATGCCATGGATGAACTTCCTACTGTTGTTGAAGTCCAAAAGGCTGTTGGCCAACTGTCAAGTGGCAAAGCACCAGGGTCAGACGCCATTCCAGCTGAGATATACAAGACAGGTGGCCCAGCACTCCTTGAGAAGCTGACTGAACTGTTCCAGGTCCTTCTGGACCCAAGGCACCATTCCTCAGGAGCTCAGGGATGCATCAATTGTCCACGTGTACAAGAGAAAGGGCAACAGACAAGTATGCGACAACCATTGAGGTATCTCACTACTCTCCATAGCTGGTAAGGTCCTCTCAAGACTCTTGCTAAATCGTCTGCTCACTCACCTAGAACAAGGCCAGCTGCCAGAATCACAATGTGGCTTCCGTAAGGGTAGAGGGACTGTGGACGTGATCTTTGCTGCTCGTCAACTTCAGGAGAAGTGTCTAGAACAGAACCGCGAGCTCTACACCACATTTGTTGACCTCACCAAAGCAGTTTGACACTGTCAGTCGCCAGGGACTATGGAGAATAATGTCAAAGTTTGGCTGCCCAGACAAATTCATCCTGATGGTGCGCCAGTTCCACGATGGCATGAACACACTTGTCCTAGACAATGGTGAGGCATCAGAGGCTTTTCCAGTCACGAATGGCGTTAAACAAGGTTGCGTGCTTGCACCCACCTTGTTCAGTATGATGTTCTCAGCCATGCTCACTGATGCCTTTCAGAATAGCACCACTGGGATAAGCCTCAGGTACAGGCAGGATGGAAGGCTCTTCAACCCAAGAAGACTCCAAGCTATCACCAAGGTAAAAGAGACTGTACTGAGGGACTTCCTCTTTGCCGACGACTGTGCCTTAAATGATAGCTCAGAGAGTGAGATGCAGTCAAGCATGGACAAATTCTCCATGGCATGTGACAACTTCGGCCTCACCATCAGCACCAAGAAGACTGAAGTTATGCACCAGCCAGCTCCAAATGGTCAACAGGCAGAACCAACTATTACAGTGAAGGGACAGAGACTGCAAGTTGTAGGCCAATTTACATACCTAGGTAGCACCCTCTCCCAGTCTGCAACAATACATACCGAAGTCAACCACAGAATAGCCAAGGCCAGCATTGCATTTGGCAGACTCCGCAAAATTGCATGGGAAAGACGGGGCAATAGCCTAGAAACGAAGCTAAAGGTCTACCATGCTGTTGTGCTCCCAACACTCCTTTATGCCTGTGAAACATGGACTGTGTATGCAAGGCATGCCAGACAGCTCAACTGTTTCCACCTAACCTGTCTTCGAAGGATCTTCAGCATAAACTGGCAGGACAAGGTACCCGATACAGAAGTCCTTGAGCGAGCTAAAATGGAAATGGTCCACACCATGCTAATAAGAGCGCAAGCCAGGTGGGCAGGTCATGTTGTCAGGATGCCTGATGAATGCATTCCAAAGCAGCTGTTCTACGGGGAACTCTCAGAAGGAAAAAGGTCGAGAGGGGGACAAAAGGAACGCTACAAGGACACCCTGAAGGCCTCTCTGAAATCCCTCAATAATAGACGTGGCCTCCTGGGAAACTCTAGCACAAGACCTCTTGGCCTGGCATATGAGCATTAAGGATGGCTGCAGAAATCTCGAAGCCAGACGTATTGCTGGAGCTAAAGCCAAGTGCGAACTGTGCAAGACTAGACAGCCCAGCACATCAGCTAACTTGATGATGCATGCCTGCCCCACATGTGCCAGGACATTCCGTGCCAAAATTGGACTGATCAGTCATCTCAGGACTCACCGTCAACCTGTCAACTCATCAATAGGATTACGAGGTCATCATCGACAATGATGGATGAACATGATTAGTACAAAGCTTGTGCAGCACATTTAACATGACATAACGCCAGTGCTGCTTTCACCACCATCTCCCAGCGGCCTGGCAATTACTCCTCTCCCCGGGGGGTGCACATTCCTTCTGTTCCATCTGAACCCCCTGCTAACACCTTCTCTTTTGGTCCATTGTCCCCTGGGTGGAGAAGTCCAACACTGTGCCCCCACACAGCGCCCCCCCCCCAAAAAAACACCCAGAATGGACATTAACCTCCCCGTCCTTTGGGCTTGAGCTGGTGCCCGTAACGGCTGTAGCGGGGGGTCGCCGATCCTGTTGAACTGCCCTGCTGGCGGGGTGTACAGGAGGGCACATCAGTCTGTGGAGGGAAAGAGGGAGGGGGAGAAAACACTTCAGCTTCACCAGCATAGGTCCCTGCTGAGGAATCACCAACCTGTGGAGCCATCAACGGTGGACATCTGCACCGGGGAGCTTGGGCCAACGCCACCTTCTCATCTGCCAACACAAAAGCGGGCTTAAGCCTGTCAATGCAGATGGTCTCTCTACGTCCCCCCAAGTCCAACACAAAATGTTTCGCCCCAGGTTTCAACACCCTGAACAGTCTGCCATACGGTGGGCGCAAGCGGGATTCAGTGAACATTGTGCCTGACAAAAACAAAACTGGCATTCTGCAAGCTTTTTGGGATGAATGCACAGGGAAAACAATGGTGGGCCGGGCCCTGGTATGCTCAAAGCCTCCCTATTGTGTAGAACTTGAGTGGGTGGGTCGGGCGCGGGGTTTTCTGGTAAAAATTCTCTGGGGATCCGCAGCAGTTGGGAAAAAGCAAGTTCTGCTCGGGAGGCTGCCAAATCCTCCTTAGGTGCGGAACGCAACCCTAAAAGAACCCAAGGCAGGCGTTTGACCCAATTTGTGTCCGTGAGCGAGGCTCTGAGTGCTGCTTTAAGTGTCCTATGAAAATGCTTGCATAACCAGTTAGCCTGGGGGTTGTCCGTGGTAGTGCGGTGAATTTTGACTCCCAGGCTCTGGGCCATCGCGGACCAGAGTTCTAAAAAGAATTGTGGACCTCTGTCGGGCGTGATGTCCAATGGAGATCCAAAACGTGCCACCCAAGCCGACAAAAAAGTGCGAGCCACTTCCGCGGACGTAGTAGAAGCCAGCGGGACCACTTCAGGCCAGTGCGTGCTGTGGTCCACAATTGTTGAAAGGTGTGTGAAACCTTGCGACAGCAGGAGGGGTTCCACCAAATCCACGTGGACGTGGTTGAACCTCCTAGCCTGGGATTTGGAATGGTTCAAGGGGAGCTTTGGTGTGCTTGTGCATTTTGGCCTGCTGGCACGCGATGCAAGCCACAGCCCACTCTTTCATGTCTTTGCACAAGCGTGGCCAGACGAATCTTGGTCCCACTAGTTTCACCGAAGCGCACACTCCCAGGAGCAAAAGTGAGTGGACCGACTCAAAAACACGACGGCGCCAAAAGCTTGGAACCACCGCGCACGAGCGGCTGGTGGACACATCGCAGAGTAAGGGAGGGCATCCTTCCTGTACCACCCTGTTCTCCAGCCTTAACCCAGTTGGCGCAGACTGGAGCGTGTAAATGTCCGCGGCCCGGCTTGTGCCGTGGCCATGGCAGGGAAATCTATTCCCATATAGACGGGGGCGATTAATGCGCGCGACAGGCAATCAGGCCTGATGTTGAGTTTACCGACGTGTTGAATATCGGTCATGAACTCTGAAATTGTGGGCAAGTGCCATTGCTGCCAGGCTGACCACGGTTCCGAGGTCTTCGACATTGCGTGCGTCAGTTGCTTGTGGTCCACAAATGTTGTGAACTCGCGCCCCTCCAGCCAGAACTGGAAATGGTGCATCGCCAGATGGAGAGCTGTTGAACGTGTTGTACTTGCGTTCGTTGTCGCGCAAAGTCTGGCTAAAAAAAATGCGAGCGGCTGCCACAAGCCTGTGATGCACTATTCCACAACTGCCCCTATGGCAACGTCAGATGCATCCGTCGTGAGCGCAGTCCGTGTGGACGGAACTGGGTGGGCTAACAACACGGCACCCGCTAGTGCTGTTTTGGCATTAGTGAAAGCCTGGTCTCGCTCAGGAGTCCAGTTGATGGCTTTCACGGGCTTCTTTTTTTAAGCGCTGCATACAATGGCTGCATCAGCTGGGCTGCCCGGGGAAGGAAACGGTTATAAAAAAATTAACCATTCCCAAAAACTCCTGTAATGCCCTCACCATCTGTGGGCGCGGAAAGTCCAACACAGCGCGCACTTTGTCCCGTAACGGGATCGCACCCTGAGGCAAAATGCGGTGGCCAAAAAAAGTCAGTCACTGGCACACCTGGACTGGCACTTTACCAGGTAAACTACAGGCCTGTGTATTTCCAACCTCCAGAAAACTGTCTTCAAAAATGGGCAATGTGCTCCTCTTCAGATGTGCTGGATTCCAGAATGTCATCCAAGTAGACAAAAACGAAGGACAAGTTGCGAAGCACTGCATCCAGTATTCTCTGGAAAGTCTGTGCCACGCCTTTTAACCCAAAAGGCATGCATAAAAACTAGAAAAGAGCGAAAGGAGTTATTACAGCTATTTTTGGAATGTCTTCCTTGCGGACCGGGACCTGGTGGTAACCGCGGACCAGATCTACTTTGGAAAAAACATGCGCCCCTGCCAGGTGTACGGAAAAATCTGGGATGTGCGGAATAGGATAGCAATCGTGTTCCGTAGCATTGTTCAAGTGCCTGAAATCGCTGCATGGTTGCCACGACCCGTCGGCTTTCGGCACCATGTGTAGCCGGGATGCCCACAGACTGTTGGAGCGCCTGACCCAGCTGTTCCAAGTTGGTGAACTCCTCATGCGCACTGGCCAATTTAGCTGCTTCCAGGCGCCGAGGTCGTGTGAATACCGGCGGCCCTTTTGTAGTTATGAAGTGTTCGACCCTGTGCTTTGTTATCGTATCCGAAAATGTCAGGACCGTGAGTACAGGGAACTGTGCGAGCAACTGTTGGTACTTACCCCCTGGAGCTATAATGTTGGCCAGTGTTGTCGACCCAGCTCCCCGAGCTGTACAGGGCAGAGAGTTGAAAGAAACAGCATTGACTAATCTCCTATTAGTAACATCAACTAATAACCCATAAGAACCTAAAAAATCTGCACCTAAAATGGGGGCGGAACATGCAACCACCACAAAGTTCCACTGAAAGTTGCATCCGTGTAAGCATATTGTCAGTGTCCACTCGCCAAATGTCCTAATGGTGGATCCGTTGGCGGCCATAAGCTCAGGACCGCTGCCCCCTGCCACCCCGTCTGCGTTGTGCGGCAGGATGAGGCTTTTCTGGGAGCTGGAGTCCACCAAAAACTGTCTCCCGAATGCATGTCTGTGACATACAGCAGCTTATTTCTGTCGCCACGGTCGCAGCTGCTACTGACTGCTGGCCATGCTGTTTCCCGACTTCTTGAATTGGCATGGCGGCATGCATCGATGGGCTTCTGAGCTGAAACAGCGATGATTGTAGCAGATCACCCCGTTCCTGCATCTCCCGGCGTCTGCTCCAGCTACCATCCCACAGCTCCTCAACCTGGCTGGAGTCCTTCCTGGACGTTGGTGTGGCTGCATTCACGCTGAGCGTTCTGGTCGCTAAAATGCGATCCACTTCCTGCACCAGTGCGCGGTAGTCCTTTGTCATCAGCAATGGCGAGTTGGCCAGGATCGCCCTCGCTGCAGCCGGTAGGTTCATGAGGAACAGATGGGCGAACTCGTCATTTCTACCCATCAGTGCCAGCGTGCTCTCCATTAACTCTATGGTTGATCT